>CAUYPK010137995.1:0-50300 GCA_963574355.1 Loris lydekkerianus
GAGGGAGGGGGATTGGTGAGAATACACTTGCAGTGCATCTTACAAGGGTATATGTGAAACTTAGTAAATGTGGAATGTAAATGTCTTAACACAATAACTGTGAAATTGCCAGGAAGGCTATGTTAACCAGTGTGATGTAAATGTGTCAACCGGTCTGTGAAACTAGTGTATTATGCCCCATGATCATGTCAATGTACACAGCTATGATTTAATAAAAATAAATAAATAAATAAATAAAAATGAAACATGGTCAAGAAGCTGGGTATATACCTTATTGTAATCTAATAGACTATTTCACGTAAATAACTGAGGATGGGAGGAGGGAAACATGGAATTTGATTGATGTATAATTATTGCATCCACTATGTTTTGCCAGGGAAATCCTAATTCAGATGTGAAAGGTCTGAACATTAAGAGATCTAAAAGGTGTGATCTGCTCTTATTCTAGGGAATTTGCCTTTACACCATCAAAGTTAGTATTCAGGATCCGACTCTGTCTCAAAGTTAAAGCATCAGAAAAGAATGAAAGTGTCTTTGTATCTGAGGAGATGTCATTGGAATGAGTTCTGGGTTCAGTCACTTCTGAACACCCAGTAATTATACATAAGGTTAGGGATTGCGCCCATCTCCTTAATAAATAGGAACTATGAATTACTATCTCAGTAGGTTTAATTACAGCTTGACTATATGCAAAAGGCTCTTGTCTATGCCCAGGTTCCCTTCTCAACTTCATTCTATTTGAATTTTAATTAAAGGCTTCAGTTTGCTTATTGCTTCCTCTCTTCTCTTATGAAAATGATAGCAGAAAGCCATAAAATACCATACCAGAAAATACATTTGCATTTCTGATAAGATAGCATAGAAATTTGAAGTCACATTAATTATAGAAAGATTTATACAAATAACCCCTCATATGGTAATAGTAGGAGGTATTTATGATATCCTCTTTGATACATTTCCTTTGTCTGATTTCTAGAAGTCCAGACTCTCCTGGTTTTCCTCCTACCTCAGTGGTTGCTCCTTCTCAGTCTCTTCAGATCAATTTTCATGACCTCTAAATGCTCTAGGGTCCAGGCCTTAGACCTTTTATCTTCATTAGACTCATCTTAAAGTAAGCTCATTCAGCCCCATGGCTTTAAATATTGTATGTTGATCATCCCTAAAATGCTGAAGTCTAACATGAATCTTCTTCCTCACCTCCAAACTCCTGAGCCTGATCCATATTTCTTCTTGCTTTAGATGTCTAATATACATCTAAAACTTAGCATGTTCCAAACTGAAGAAATTTTTGATTTCTTTCCATTCTACACACTTGTCGTTCCACAAATATTCCCTAGTTTAGTAAAGGGCATCATCATTCTTTTCATTACTGAGTCTTAAGACATTACCTGCTCTCCATCCTTCACATTTCATTTCCAATCCATCAGAAATATTGATTTTGTCTTCAAAGTATATTCTGGATCATACCTTTCCTCACCACGTCCACAAAAATCACCCCCACCCAAGCATCATTTTTTGCCGAGATTAATGTAATATTCCCCTAACTTGTCATCCTTCTTTAAATCTGTAATAGTCTATTCTCCACATAGCAGCTTACAGGTTTTCTCAAACTCAGAACTGTTGACATTTGGGGTCAGATAATTCTTTGGGGTAGAGGGTTGACCTGTTTATTACAGAGTGTTTAGCAACATCCATGGATTCTATTCACTAGGTGTTATTAATCTTTCTCCACCAGATATGACAACCAAAAATATCTGCAGACATTACCAAATGTATCCTGGGGAGAAAAACCATCCCTGATTGATTGAGAAGTGAGTTAGAGAGATCCTTTAGAAATGTAAATAAGATCCAATAATTATTTTGCTGAAAACTTTTCAATGTTTCCCATCATACCTAAAATAAAATCTAAGTTCTTGATAATGGTTTACAAATTATGTTCGATTATTCCTACCTGAAATAACCTTTTCCTGTCTCTTCACTTGACTAATCCTTACTCATCCTTTCAGTCTTAGCTTAAATGAAAATTCCTTCAGAAGCTTCCCTGGCTCATACTCTAATCTGGGCGAAGTCTCTGCTCTATGTTCTCATATCTGCTCTTCCTTTGTCTCTGACATTACACTGCACTATGTCTTATTTATCACTGTATCTTCCCTTATGCATAGCATATGGCCTTGAAATATATGGTAAATTGGCCTAATTTATAAACTGAGCTCAGCATGCATTACAGGTAAACATACAGGATTGGCATAAAGTTTGTGTGTAATTTAAATTTAAATTTAAATAAACATTATGTCCACCCTGTATGACACTCAACATGGATTAGACTCTGGAAACAGAACTATGAAGCTAGATACTACCATGTCTTAGAAGTTTTCCAAAAAACTTACTTTCCAAATTAGTTCCAAAATTACTTTGGTGGTACATCAAGGACAATCTCTGCTCTTAGTGAGAGAAGTCCTTTTTTAAGAATAACCCTTCATTCAAAAAATACTTTTTGCTCATCTGCTATGAGCTGAACACTGAACTGGCTGCCATAAATGGCTGCTGGTAGATAGAAAATTACATATGCCGGAATTTCAACCTTACATTCCAGCATGGGTGGTGGTCATTTAGTACATAATAACATAATAAGTTACTTAATTGCTAATATGAACCTTAGAGAAAGTGGGGCAGAGGTGGGAAACATTTAGGCATCATATCTTGAAGAATGGTTTATGTGTGCTTGAGAAGAATGTGTATTTTGCTGCTTTTGAATGGAATTTTCTATATATGTTTGTTAGGTGCATTCGGTATGAAGTGTAGTTCAAGTCCATTGTTTCCTTATTTAATTGATTTTCTCTCCAGAAGATCTGTCTGTTGTTGAAAGTTGGTTTTGAAATCCCCTGCTATTATGATATTTCTATTTTTCTCTTTGGATCTGTTGAATTTTGCTTTATATATTTAGGTGCTATGATAGTGAGTGCATATATATTTATAATTATTATATCATCTTGATGAATTAACTCCTTAATCATTATATATTGATCTTCTTTGTCTCTTCTTACAGATTTTGACTTAAAGTCTATTTTGTCTGATATAAATATAGTTACTCCTGCTTTGTTTTGATTTCAATTAGTATGAAATATCTTTCTCTATTTCTTCAATTTAAGCCTCTGTGGATGTACTTAAAATTGAAGTGAGTCTCTTCTAGGTAGTATATAGTTAAGTATTACTTTTTTATGCATTCAGTCACTATATTTCTTTTGATTGAAGAATTTAATCAAATTAAATTTGAAGTAATTATTGATAGGTAAAGAGTTACTATTATCCTTTTGTTAATTGCTTTCTAGTTGCTTTGTAGTTCCTTCCTTCCTTTCTTCTTTGCAATTTTTTTGGTGATTTTGTGTAGTGGTGTGCTTTGATTCTTTTATCTTTTGTGTATCTACTGTTTTTTGCTTTGTGGTTACTATGAGGATTACATAAAATATTTTTGAGACATAACAGTCTATTTAAAGCTGATAACAACCTAACTTCGATATACAAGCTCTATACTTTTGTCCCCCAAACATACACCATTTTAGGTATTTGATGTCTAATTCCTACTCTATAAATTATGTACCCATTAACAAATAGATTCAGATGTATCCATAATAAATCAATAGCAAATTATTGCAAGTATAATTATTTTTGATGCTTTTGTGTTTTAACTTTCATACAATACTTAGAAATAATTTATACACCATAAATAACAATTTATATATAGTATTAGCAAAGTATCAAGAATACACAAGGAGAAAGGGCAGTCTCCTCAATAGCATTGAGAAAACTGGGTAACCACATGCAAAAACATGAAATTGGATCCTTCTTTTATACCACACACCAAAAATCCAGCCCAAAATGGATTAAAGACTTAAATCTAAGACATAGAACTATAAACCTCTAGAAGAAAACATAGGGAAAAAAACCTTGACATTGGTCTTGTCAATGATTTTTTGAATATGACTAAAAAAAAATCACAAGCAATAAAGCAAAAATAAATAAGTGCATCTACATCAAATTAAAAAGTTTCTGTACAACAAAAGAAATAATTAGCAAAATTAAAAAAAAACTTATGAAATGGGAAAAAATATTTGCAAACTCTATAACCAGTAATAGTCTAATATTCAAAATATAAAAAGAAGCCATATAATTTAAAAGTAAGAAAGCCCCAAATAACCCAGTTAACATTCAAAGAAAACATTCAAATGGCCAACATGTAAATGAAAAGATACTTACAAATCACTACTCATCAGGGAAAAGCAATTCAAAACCAGCATGTGATAGCACCTCAGATTTGTTAGGATGGCTATTATCAAGTGTTAGTGAGGATGTGAAGAAAAGGGAACTCATACACTGTAGGTGAGATTATAAATTAGTATAACCATTATAAAAAACAATATGGAGGGTCTTCAAAAAATTAAAAATAGCACTAACACATGATCCAACAATCCCACTTCTGAGTATATATCCAAAGGGGAAAAAAACTCAATATCTCAAAGAGATGTCTGCCCTCCCATTTTCATTGCAGCATTATTCACAGGAACCAAGATATAGAAATAAAGTAAATGTCCATGGAAAAATGAATGGATAAAATAATGTGATATTTATAATACAGTATTACTCAGTTTTAGAAAGCAGGAAACCCTACCATTTGTGACAGCATAGATGATATTGGAGGATGTTATGTTAAGTGAAAGCATAAGCTAGATATGCAAAAAGATAAAAACATAGTACCATGTGATCTCACTTAGATATGAAATCTAAAAACATTGAACTCACAAAAGAGAGTAGAAGGGTGGTTACCAGAGTTTGAAGAGTGGGGGAAATGAAAAATTGTTTTCAAAGAGTATAAACTTGAAAGTTATAAGACGAACAAGCTCTGGACACCTAATATACAGCATAGTGACGATAGTTAAGAATGTATTGTATATTTGAAAATTTATTAAAAGAGTAAATCTTCAGAGTTCACACCACTCACACACAAATGGTAATAGTTATGTTAATTAGTTTGATTATGCATAGGTTAATCATTCAACAATGATTTCATATATATATAAAAACATCACACTGTATACCTTAAATATATACAATTTTTATTTGTTAGTTATGCCTCAATAAAAATAGAAGTAAAAACTGGGTTCTGCCCTTGTGGAGCTTACATTTGTAGTACTCATACACTGTAAGTGAGATTATAAATCTCATAATCATAGATAATATGCTAAGAATTGATAGAAATACATGAAAAAAATACCTAGGAGTGCTGAGGTAGAACCTGCAGGCTGTTCTATCAGGTGGAGCTGAGGAGATCTGGAAAGACTCCCCTGCGAAAATATTACTTTAGCTGAGTCATGGAGAATTAGTCTACTAGACTGAGAGGTAGTATAGGTAAAAGGGCAGAGAAGTGAAAATTCAGAGAGGAATGGAATAGAAGATGAGAGAGGCCAGAATATAGAATATAGGAGAAAAATTGAGATGGGAAAAGGGGAGGGGCAGGGAGAGAGAGAGAAAAGTATATGAAGCTTGAAAAGTAGAGGCCAGATTTTAGAGGCCTTTGAAGGCTTGAGCTTTATCCTGCATGCTGGGGAAGAATTGATAGAGTTTGATCAGGGTGATTAAAGGCTAGATTTTAGGTATGCCGAGCAGACTTCAGGAAGAGAGCCTTGGAAGGAGGGAGTATTCTTACTTGAACTTTGTCTCTAGGCATGTCTGGCCTTGACTGAAAGGCCTATGTGCTAGTTACCTCGAGTGTGAGATCTAAACCCTCAGACATTGAGTCTATGTTGCAGAGCTCTGCTGACTTGGCTTAGTTAAAGAAGTAATAGTCTGACATTAAGGGAGAGAATGGATCATGCCATTAAAATACAGGTGGGATTCATTAGTTCCTCTCCTTACCTGCCTAGAAGGTAGTCTGGGACCTTATGACCTCCATTTTGGACTAAAGCAACAATCTGCCACTTACTGATTTATTTACAAGTGGCCAATGCTACCAGATTAAGCATCTTAAAAAAAAAAAAAAAAAAAACTTTTAGCACATCATTCTTCTATTGGACAACTTACTGAGTTAGTCTTTATTTCCTGTATTCCTATATTCTTTATTCAGTTTTTTCTTTGGCTTTGAGAACACTTGATAATGTAATTCCACCTTTTTATCTATTTTATTTAATATTCTCCCTATCTTGCCTTCTTGACTTCATCAGACAGTGACTATTCTTACTTCTGTGCTTGTGGACATACTGCTAAACTTTTCTCATGTCTACCTACATGAAAATATACTGACACATGCAAATCACAAGAACTATTTGTTTAAACATTTATTCATTTACTTCTTCACTTGCTCAGCATACATTCTTCAAGGCTCTGTGGGAAGTAGTGGAGTTACTGGGGTGAGCAAGACAGGGAAGTACTAATCCTCTTGGAGCAGTTAGTCTTGAACTTTGTTATTCAAAATGCACATCCCTGGATTAGTAGCATTGACATCACCTGGGAGCTTGTTAGAAATGTAAAATCTTAGGTCCCATCTTTGATCTACTGAATTTTAATAAGATCCCTAGGTAATTTGAATACACAGTAAAATTTCAGAAGTAACAATCTACTGGACAGGCATTGAACAAGCAATTGTAACAGCATGTGAAGATTGCTATGACCTTGAAAAAACAGGGAAAAGAGAGTAAGCAGCATGAATGTTCAATTATTTAATGGGCATTTTTTTTTTTTTTTTACTAAATTAAGTAAACAATAATTGTGTGTGTGTTTGTGTGTGTTTTCATAGGGACACTACTCACCCAACCCAGTCCTGAGTCTACTGTAGGTACATAACACATATTTTTGCTAACATTGATGGATTGAATTGTTTACAGAAGCACTCACAAATTTAAAGGTTTTAGTAAATGATGGTATTGCTCAATTTTTGCTAGTAGAGTTTAGATTTATTGAGTGTGGAGGTTTTTGTTTTGCTATGACAGAAAGGGAAAGTTGTTTGTCCTTTTGAAAGCCACATCATTTCACTACTGGTGACATAAATAGGGGTGGAGAATTCACAAGATGAAATGGAGCCAAATTTTGTACAGAACAGTTTCTGCCCTGTAATTCAATGCTATGGATGAGTATGCTTTTTCTGTGAGTTGTTTTTATTTCTATCATGTGAAGAGAGCTGAGTGATTCACAATTTAGCCAATGCCCCTCATTGAACTGCCTCAACACATCTATTATGTTCTAATAGATTTAACAATTTAAAAAATGATCTGCTTAAAAACAACTTTTCTACTTTTTTTGTTTTTGTTTTTTTGCAGTTTTTGGCAGGGGCTGGGTTTGAACCCACCACCTCCAGTATATAGGGCCAGTGCCCTACTCCTTTGAGCCACAGGTGCCACCTAACTTTTCTACTTTTTCATCTCTCTTATGATAAACCCATGCAACCTCCAGCTTTCCTCACACATGGAGCTGAGACTAAGGGTCAAAGAAACAACCCAGTTTTGAATGCATAATAGATTCCTTTTCATCCTCCACTTCTTATCTCATTTGAAATGCAATTCTTCTTTTAAGTTAAAATTAATTAATTAATTATTATTATTTTTGAGACAGAGTCTCGTTCTCTTACCCTGGGTAGAGTGTTGTGGTGTCATTCTCTCAGCAACTTCAAACTCCTGAAACTCAAGTGATCCTACTCCCTCAGCTCCCCAAGTAATTGGGACTACAGGTGCCCACTACAACACCCAGATAATTTTTTAAGTTAATTTAAATAAAACCAAATTAATCCCTCTCTGTTTTTTTCTGTAGTAGTCTCTAGAGTTTTGCTTATTCCAGGTTTGGATGCTGAAAGATGCCTTTCCTACCTACAAGTATCCTGAGCGTTAGCCATTAACTTTTGGTGTTTTAAAACACTGTCCAGAAAATCACTGACATACAGTGATTCATTATTGATTAGTTATTGATTCATTCTAGACCCTTGAGAAAACCCACAATCATTGGCACTCCAATACGATCATAGTATCTCACAGTTAAAAAACATTCTAACTCATGGGAGCAGATATTGTCTTATAGGAGACTCTACATGAACAGAATTCCTTCTACTGTACCCCCCCAACCCCCATTCTCCCACTCTATGTGATCATCCAGCCTCTGTCTCGGCACCAGTTATCAAGACTTACAAAGCTAGAGCAGTTAATATTGGGTAACACGGGCAATGTGTGTTCATTACAACCTACAAGTATACACACAGCAGAATAGAATAAAGAGTCCAGAAACAGACCTGCATGCATTTGAGGTTTGATTTATAAGAAAGGAATACGCAAAAAAAAAAAAAAAAAAAAAAAAAAAATGGCCTTAAAATAAATTATGCAAGTTCATGGGCAAAACAAACAACCTCCCAATTCTTCTCCCCCCAAACTTTGATTCTCTAACACGTGTAGGTAGGACACAAGGATCTCATAGGAAAGGTAAATCAAAAGCTTTTAGAAGAATCTATAGAATATCTGCATGACTCTGAGGTAGGCAAAGACTTCTTAAGCAAGACACAGAGAGTGCTAGCCATATAGGAAAGATCTTCCTAAACTGGACTATATTGAAGCAGTACGTTTCTGCTCATCATAATACTCCACCAAGACAGTCAAAAGATAAGTTACAAAATGTGAGATGATACTGACAAAATAGGTGACTGAAAAAGGAGTTCTGCAAAGACATATAAAGAACAATTGCAGAACAATAAAAAAAACAAACAGATAACCTAACAAAAAATGGGCAAGAGTCTTACGAAGGCACTTTCTAGGAAAAGTTAGCTCTTCAAATGGCTAAAAAAATGTGAGAAAAATACTCATCACCAGGGAAATGCAAATTAAAACTATAATGTGGTATTACAACTCATCTACTTGCTAAAGTGAAGAAGGCAAATTTGGAGCAACTGAAACTCATATATGTTGCTGATCAGAGTCCGAATTTGTACAGCCAGTCCTAAAAACAGTTTGATAGAATCTATAGTAGGGAAATACACATCACTTGACCCATAAATTCCACTCCTTGTTATATGCCCAACAGAAAGGCACGTATCAAGAGACTTTTACAAGAATATTCCTACCAGCTTCACAGTGGGAATAACCTGAATGTTCATCTGCAAAGAATGGATCGATACATTGTTATATATCCCCAAAATTAAATACTATACAATAATGAGAATGGATTAACTACAATTATAGGCAAAGAATGAACAATTTTTCTTGGGATCCAGGATATAATTAAGCTTGGTAAGTTCACTGTTTTGTGTGTTTGTCTTATCTTTTTTCTTAAGACTATAACAGTCATGGAATGAAGCCTTGATGTTTCTTATTTCTATGTACTGTTGATGGTCCTATGGAGAGTATAGAATTTATCTCAGGGGTTAGTAAACACTTTCCATGGTAGAATGTCAGATTCTTCAGACTGAGATCTGAGGCCTGAGAAGAAAAGTGACTTGCCTGAGGTCACAGGGCCGTGGTTAGGTATTCTGATTCCTGTCCTTGTCCAAGTGGACTTTCAACATAGCCTTGATGAAGAAACACACCAGACCCCTTCCATTCTATTTCTCTTGGGTTTACTACTTAGGTATGCAAAGGTATAACAACTCAGTTTCTCTAACTTAGTTCTGCTCTGTTGACTACTCTGAACAAACACTGCCTCAACATGGAGACCTTTGCCTGGGGCAAGAGGAGTAGTGCATAATCTCAAAAAGGCAAAAGCAGTGACCTGGCTCCTGTTAGCATTCAGACATGTTTTCTGAGACAAAATGAGAATACATCAAGCTCTTGTGCTTCTCCTGTCTCTTTTCATTTGCCACCAGGGATTATGGTAAAGTTAAAGGTCCTGTATCTGCTGATAGGTGCTGAAGTCCAAACATTAGTTTTTGAAAAATTATTCATTGTTTGCTAAAGGGTCGCTTTTTTCAACAAAATGCTTCATTCAAGCTTGGATATGACATATTCAATGCTGACATGATTGACTATGTGAACTTCCTCCACCTTCGTTTCCCAATTTATAAAAGGAGGTGTTTAAACAAGAAATATATGACTTTTAAGATGCTAGTCTATAGATTCATTAAGGATCTAATTTGTAGATTTATTAGCCTAACAAATAATTACTAGCATCTATTGTTGACACAAAATATTAGTAAGCACTGAGTACATAGAATAGTAATAAGCAATGACTATAAATGTTTTATATATGTGTGTGTATGTGTGTATATATATGTATTTATATATATATAAATATATATAAATATATATATATATTTGAATAGATAAAAAAAAAGTCTTTTACTGAAAACTTACCATACATCAGGCACCATGCTAAGTCTTTCAAATACCTTATCCCATTTAATCTTTACAATTATTCCATAAAGTATTCCCTTCATTTTATGTATAAGATGTTGCAGATTGTATTTTCCAAAGATGGTTACATCAATGCCTCCCATTCTATATTTTCTTCTTATAATGTGATTTTGACACTTGTCCTATCAAACAGTGGGATCTATGTTTCTTCCCTTTTAATTGAATTGGGTTTGTAACTATGGCAGAAGTTACACTCTTGTCAGTTTCAAGGGTAGGTCATACAAGTTGATGCAGCTTCTGCCTGCTTCTCTTTGGGACACTTGTGAGGGTACAATACTGTGAGGGAGCCCACATAGGAGCATGGAGAAGGTGCATGTGTGTGTGCAGGTCAACTGCCTCAGCTGCCAGACATGTCAGGGAGAGAGAGAAAGCCTTCAGGTGACTCCTTCTCCTGTATCTGCCAAGTGATCCATAGCCTTCTAGATTTTCCATTCAAGGCTCTAGTGAGATAAGCTGTCCCACTGTTGCCCTCTTTTGAATTTCCAGACCCATGAAATCTATGAGTGTAATAAAATGGCTGTTACCTTATTCACAAGTTTAGATGAGGTGGTTGGTTATGCAGATACAGTAGTTGAGGCTCTGAGATGCCAAGCCAGTCATCCAGGGTCATACAGCAAGTTAGTGTAAGAGCTAGAACTCAGCACAGGTCTGACTCCAGAGCCCGTGCTCTTAGCTGCTCTGTTGAGAAAGCTCTGCATATTTATAATTTTTTTCCAAGTCAGTATCTGTCACTCTGGGATATAGTGAAAACCATTCTAATGCTGACCACAGGAAAACAAAACTAGGTGCCAAGGAGGGGACTGGCACATGGTATGATTTGGCAGAGAAGGGTCACTGCTGGGCAGATGAGTCATATCAGTGAATGAGGCAGGTGCTCGGATCCAGTTCCTGTTCAGGAATTGAGCTGACAAACAATGCAGGGATGGGATGACTGATGCTGCCAATATCCTCGAGTCATAATGCTGCACCTGGCAGCCTTCCCCCTTCTCCTGAGAACAGTCTCTGGACTTCCCTCTGGCTGGAGGTGGGCCAGTAGCATAGCCAGCAAAGGAGATGCCTGTCAGTGAGTTTCACAAAGCTCCTCACAGAGAATAAATGATTGGTGGAGGGCCAGAGAAGCGTGGGAAGGAAGTAAAGTGACCATCATAAAGGCAGGGAAAGAAAATTAAGAATTTTGGACCCTTGGTAAACATTAGGCACTAGGCTACACTTCAGCCTGTGTTTGCTCATGCATTCTTACAATAATCTTGTGATACTGGTGTAAACAGCCTTTTTTTTTTTTTAAGTTGAGGAAACTTAGGTTTGGTGGCTAAATTTCTGACTTGACTCTGAAAGCTTAGCAACTGGTGGAACTAAGCTTCAAACCCAGGTTTGTCTAAATAATGAATAGTTGGCTTCAAAACACAGTCATCTTCCCTTCTTTGCTTGTCCCCCAGGCTCACCTTGCTTTACCTGGAATTCCTTCTGTAAATCTTACTTTATCCATTGGGACTAGCCCAAGTTTCCCAGCCCAGATCATTTTAGACCTTAATGATCGTTCTCTCTTACCTATTGACCACATAAATCTCATGCTTGGGAATTATCCAAATACTTGTTCTGCCTTATTATCTAGGTCTTTTTCCTTGTATACATTTGGTTCTTCTACTGCCTTGCAAACTCAGAGGTCTGAACTTACTCTGAGGTTCTTGAAATCTGCCATGATTCTTACCCTTGTGCCTAATACAGGGTTTTGATGTCAGGTGGTGCTCAGTTAAAACATTGGATTGATTAGTCCTTCCTTATATCTGTAGAAATTCACATCCACAATAACCAGAAACAAAACAAAACAAATCTCCTTTCCATTCTTTTGTCTCATTACCAGAATGAACATGAAAGAGAAAATGAATACCAGGTCAGTGCCAAGTCAAAAGGGAAGGCATCTTTCTCAGTGAGAAAGATGATAAATAATCCTGCTGCTCAGGATGATAAATAATCTGGCAGCAGCAGTGACAATGGCTTCCTGAGTATCCAGTCAGGATCCTTGGAATCCCAGAAATTAGAATGTAGCTGACTGGGTTCCATTCATGGTAGACTAAGCCTTAACCAACCCTTAACACCAATCAACAAATGCGTTCCATAGAAAGTTGAGATCTACTTCCTGGAGCTCTTTCTAAGGGCCTGAGGAAGAACTGTCCTAATACTGGCTGTTTGAGACTCTGTATGTTTCTAAGGTGACATTCTAATGGTTTCCCAGTAGGTTACAGGCATCAACAGTCACGGTATTAGGTGGATCATTAAACTTGTTGAGCTCTGAGCCTTTGGCCAATGAGTGCTTAGGGATGATCTTGATGGACAGGTCCCATGAATCAACTCATGTCCACTTCTTTGCCTTTGCTCATGGTCACCCACCATCAGGGATTTTCTATCCCATTTCTCTTGGATTTTATAAAAAAAAGTCTTATTTCATCTCCCAAAGCACCATCCAATGCTTCCCAGAAGTCTCTATTCACCTCAGTCCACACTAATTTTTTCTTTTTCAGAAAAACTCTAGCACCAATTCTGTGAATACAGAGTTTAGCTCTTGGTTACATATTCCCCTAGTTCCTGTGTTCCAGAGAGGCAACATAGGGCAATAAAAAGAGCCTACAATTTGGATCAGTAAGAGCATAACCCATTATTACTTCCCGGCACTGTGATCTTGGAGATCTCTACAAAGCAGCACAGCCATCCTTTCTCATGCACCTTTGCATCTGCATTCTGCACTGCCAGGTTATGACCTGCTATTCTTTTCACAGGTTTCTAAAGGTAAACACTGGGCTATTTCCTATTTTTCAAAGGACCAGTGAAACTAACATCTTTACATATACATCTTGTCACATTTGCTCAACCATTTCCATGGGATGCATGTGTAGGTTTCAGATCTTTCTCACTTCCACAATTTTAGGACCATTCTGGATTCTTTTCCCTTATTTTCTCTCCATTCCTCTCCATTCTCACATTCCTAATGTGCTACTGTTAAGAACATGCCCTCTTTAGCTTTAGCTGCAACTATGGAGCATCCCAAAGCCATTTCAAGTGAACGCCAACTCTCCAAAGTGGCAGCAGTTCATTTTTGCTCTTGTCTCTGTCTCACCATCTCCCTCACCCCAGCTGGCCAGGATGCACTCAGTCTTTGTGGGGGAAGGGGTGGAATGCACCCCTGGGGGCTCACCTTCCCTCCTTCAGGAGAGCCTTTAAAGACAAAGACACTGTAAGGAGTAATAATAAAGGAAGAAAAACAAAGCAAACAAAGCCCAGTTAAAAAACTATAGAAGTAAAAAGATACCTTTTTTTCTTTTCATGAATTATAACTATCTCCAGGAAGCCCCATTGGGAGTTAGAAAATTTTTGGTTAGGGAAGACAGCAGTGTGTCAGGGATAAATCATGGGTGTTAGAATCAGATGGATACAGGTGATAATCTCAGCTCTGCAGGGCACCCACAGGCATGAGAATTAATCTCTCCAAGCCCTAGTTTTCTCATGTAGAAAACGGTGTTGGTATACATTTGTCATGATGATTAGCAGTAACACAATCTAATATGTATTAGAGTGCCTGACACATAATTGGTGCAACAAATGAAAGGAATTCTTACTTCTATTTTCCCAGTAAAAAGAAAATTAGAGCTTTCCTGGAGAGTGGGATAGCTGGCAATATTAGGGTGACAAGGGAACTTTGTTTTCTGGCTCCTTTTAACTTCCTTATCTCTAATTCTTCTCACTTCTCCTTTAAGGCCATTCACCAGGACAGAATCTATGTTGCACAGGCAGTTCATGATAGCCAGAAATTTTCTCCATTAGCTTGTTTTCTCTTCACTAAATAAAAAATTACACAGTCCTTACAAGGCTACTATGAAAATGGACATGCTCATTCAACAAACATGTTGTGTATTAAGAATACACAACACTTTATGTCAGGTTTTGAAGACTTGCAGAGATGAGTTTGCCAGACTGTGTCTCAATAAGGAACAGACATGGGTAAGTACAGTGCAGGGTTGAAGATATAAGATGCCCTTGGACAGGTTTAGGTGACAATGGTGACAACAACAAAGGCAGCAATAGCATTGAATGTGTGTCAGCCCCATGCAAAGGAAATCCCTTTCTTGTATTATGTTATTTAATCCTCAAAATATCCCATTTGCGGTTAGGTCTAATTATTTCCCCTATTTTTCAGAAGAGGAAAGTGAGGTTCAGAGAAGCTATTTTCTCAAGTTTATGTATGTAGTCAGTGGCAGAGCTAGGATTCAATCTGGCCATCCCTGTGCCAGAGTACAAGCTTATGACCATCACTGTAAAGCACAGTTTCTGAGGAGTAGGTGTGGTTGGATGGTGGACAGTGATAAGGCAGCATTTGCAAAAGCAAAAGTAGTTAAACAGGAAAGATGGGTAAAGCTACTCCAAGTAGAGAAAAGCAGAGAGCTGGGGAAACAGAACGAAGCACAGCTTGGCTTGGCTGGACCTTGGCTAAGCTGGGAATCACAAGGAGACAAGTCACAGCCACAGAGCTGGAGCCTTACCAGAGATGGCCCTGCTCCCATTTTGAGGAGGGACAAGTGAGCTGCAGAGAGAGGAAGTGACTCACCCAGTGGGCCAGCAGTAGGCTGAGGCTGAGCTTCTTTTTAAGCTCTGTCACCACCTCCTCCAACCCTGTGACAGCAGCTGGTCTTGCCTCTCCCTTTGGGCAGCACTCTACTTTGCTGCTGGCCAGCACTGTGCCTCCTTATTTTGAGCCCTTTCTCCTGAGGCCACTAGATATACACAGTATCTGGCAGCACTTGGGGTGTGTTGCTGTATAGTGGCCTTGGCACCATTTGTTTTCTGCTGGGTACCTTGGGCTTAATTCCGCTATCATCTCCCTTGAACATAGCAGGGGTAAGAGTATATATAGATGGCATGTGTAAGTATATAAAAATGACTCATGTGCCAGAGCTGAATGGTGGCACTTAACTCATATTCAAAACTGTCAGGCTTCTCATAGGAGTCTGAGCATACCTTCCTCATCAACCCAATCATCTTTTCATTTTTCCCTATATAGAACATAGTGCTTAGTTCCACATGAGCTTCTCTTACTCTCACATGCTGTATTTCCAGAGAGGATTTAAAAAGAAACAAGAAGTCCACACTAGGAATCTGTGGACCCCAGAAGGATGTAGTCAGCTGTCAGTAGGCCCTTTTGGTTACAAAGATGTGGGGACCATCTTTCTTTTAGTGCAGTCCCCTATTCATGCGCTGGATTTTCCAAAGTATGTGAAAGAAAAGAAAATCACAGCAATCAGATTTTATACTTGGAACCAAAAGTAGAGAGGAAAAGAGAGAAAAAAAAAATCCTTTTTAAAAGTTCATAAATATGTCATTCCAAATGTGTCTAAATGTATTATGTACATTAAATGCATAAAGGGTGTTTATACTTCTTACTATTCTTCCAAGGCTCTCAAACTGGTGATCCACAAACTGAATCCAGGCACACTTTTGTTTGATATATGTAGAGTTCCCATTGCGGTGTCTGCCTGGAATAGGGTGGGTGCTGCCTTCTTCAGGCTACAGTTCACCACTGCCCCCAGCAGATCTCCATTCTGTGGTACTGAGCTTACCTTGATTATCTGTGTCATCTTGACTACATCCCTTCCCGTTCCAGGAAGCCAGAATCCTCATCTATCCAATAGGGATAGGGTGTTAGCATCATTTTTATTTTGTTTATTGCCTGCGCCCTCTCCCTGGAATGTCAGCTCCAGGAGCAAGGTATTTTGTCTGCTTTGTTCAGTGATGTCTCCACCACACCTTGAACCATGCTTGCCATGTAACAGGTACTAAAGAAATACTTAATGAGCGAATAAATGAACCATTGGTTCTTAACATCCCTTTCGGTTCTGTGAAAAATTTTCTGAAAATTTACCTATTGAGATTTTGGAGAAACAAAAATATCTCCCTCAAACTGTTCAAACCATGGACTTCCAGAGTGACCTACAGAAAGATAGCACTGAGACTGCCTCCTTGATGATGGCCTGACTGCTGTGTAAGACACAGAAATGATTTGGGTATCCAGTGAAGGCTTTTATTCTCTTGTCACTGCATTCATTTTAATACTTCCATGGAGCTTTTGGAGCTTCTGAAATTTCTACTCTTCTTCTTGCCCAAAGTCTGTGAAACTGCTCAGTAGCAGGGTCTGGTGACAGGTCTCACCATCAGATAGGAAAGGATTAAAATGGAAAAGGTGGGAGGCATTGATCTAAGTCACCACTCCTCCCTTATGAGGGGCTCCACCTGTAGACAGTCCATGCAAATATCATACCTGCCTCTATTGCGGAATCACCTCCCCTGGGCCAGTCTCTCTTTGTCGGTGCTGCATGTTGATGGTGACAGAAGAGCAGTCAAGGGAAATATGCCAAGGTGAATTCCTCTGTGAGCTTCTCCTCACAGCCCAGCCTGCAGGAGGTGGAGTCACCAGCAAAGCCTCTGCCTTCAGTGGCAAGTAACATACTCTGGGTTAGGTGAGCAGGCAAACCCTGGGCTCACTGTTTACGACTAGTGACACTGTTTCCAGCTGCCCCAGGGACTTTGCTTTCTGTACTTCTAAGCTAACTTCCCTGGATGGCATCCTGGTTGAATGATTTTTGAACTGTAAAACCTATCTGCCCCTGAGGCAGACTGGGCAGGGAGGCTTGTTATACAGGCAGACATCTCTCCCCTGCAAATTTTCCAATCCCATAGATGTGAGGAAGGTCTGAGAATCTGCATTTGGGCAAACATCCCAGCTGATTCTGAGGTGGGGGATTCTAGCAGAAAGCCCTGTCCCTAAACTCAAGACACACAGCATCTCTCACATATATCCTGCCTTACCGTTCAAGTGTCCTGGTGATACTACTCCTTACAGAAATGAACCCATGGCCTAAATGAGCCTCGTGCTTTCAAATGGAAAATGTTTAAAATTTCAGTCTGCTTCCATCAACTTTCCTGAATGTTTTCCCAAAGTTCAGCCTTCTTCTTTTCCCCCAAATATTTCTGCTACATTAAGATCAATAAGCAGAGAGGATTTGCTGGGACATCTCTGAGAAGGGAGGGCAGAGAGCAGGAAGGGGAGGGAGTTGGGCTCTCAGCTTCTTTCAGTGCAGGAGCCATGCTGGCAGCTATGGAATTTGTGTGTGAATGCAAAGGTCAGCCTGTCATTGCTGATCCACTTGGGCTGTCCTCACTGGCCACCAGATTCCCATGATGAGCCAGTTACAGGGCCATCAAACAGTAAATTAGTTGGTGAGGGGCAGGTATAGGGGTCCAGATCTCCTATCTGCCATCACTCCCCAACCTGAGACTTCTCCCTGAAAGTAATAATTATCTTCATCAGGTGGAGATAATTACCAGACAATCTAATACAGTCTGTGATCATGAATAAAAGGAAGAGTTCTAAAAGCTGAAATCATAATTTCCCATTTTCCTCTATTCCCCTAGGACTTTGTAACCTCATCTCATTCTCCTTGCTAGGTCATCTGAACCCAGAAAAGTACTGACACCATGGAGAAGCCATGGAGGGGGGGGCCATAGCATCAAGAGTTGAAGAGGTTCACTCTTAGTCACTCGTAGGCAGTGTCCTCTGGCCATGAGAGGTTGGCACTGGACTGGGTATTACCCAGCCATAGGTACTGTCTGAGCCATCTTAGAAGAAAACCCCCCTTCTCCCTCTCTTGCCTCAGTTTCCTCATGTGTGGCATGAAATGGATAAATTAGAGCATCCTAAAAGTCCCACCCAGCACTGATGGTCTCTGTCTAAATGTGGCTCCATGTTTTCCAAATGCTCCCTCCGACTTGGATTAACCCCTGAATCCTCCCTCTCCTCATCCTCATAGATCAATCCATCTGCAAGTCTTGTCTACCCTAGCTTCAGAGAAGAACATAAATCTGTGTCTGTGACTATCACTGTAATTTACAGCACTGCAATTTCCCCTGGATGGCTTGAAATCCTCTTGCTTGGTCCCTCTGCTTCCAGTCTGGACTCATCTCTGCCCAAATTCATTTCCTCATAGCTCCCCAGACTGACATTTTAGCATGCAAATCAATCCTCCTCTTGCTTAAAAGCCTCCAATGGCTTTCCATTGCATCTAAAGTAAAACATCACATTAATTCTATGAATTTGGCCCCTGAATGATTTGGCCCTTGCCTTTTCTCCAATATTATCTCAACACCATTTTCTTCGCTCACTATAAGCCAGACACACTGGGTGCTCCTCCAGTCCACGAGAGCATTAAGTTATTTTTCACCTGAGAACCTTTGCACATGGCTATTTATGTCTCCCAGCTCTATGTAAGCTAAACTCCCTCTTACCCACCAGCTCCTCAGAGAAACCTTCACAGAATTCTCTAAGAAGTTTCCTTTAATTCCACTTCCTTTATTATCTATTGCAACAGCAGGTTCATTTTATTCATAGCACATCCCAATTTATACATTCACAATTGTTTGTTTAATGTCTGTCTTATATCACTATACTGCCAGCTCCTGGAAGCAAAGTCTTCCACCCTTAACGCTTCCTTATCAATATATTTTTATATTCTCAGCACCTAGCACCATGCGTGATCTAGACAGTTTGTTGAATAAATGGATGATGAATAAATGGATGATATTGGCCACAAATAAGGGGGAATGGTGCAGAAAAAAATTGGGGGGAACTAAAGATAAATTTTGTCTGTGATGATTTTTATTCCTTTTTGAATATATCTCTTCTCAAAATGTTCCTCTGTATATAAAAAGGAAATTGAAACTATCTATTAAAAATAGGTCTTTGGGCACAAGAAACAGGCCTACAAAATCAATTCACAGATGTCTTTTTAATCTTACCATCAAATTAACAAAAAAAAAAATTATTATCTGTGATCACAGCTATACTAAATTTTAACTATCACCTTAAAATAGGTTACACAAAACCAATTTATCAAATAAACATTTCAAAAAGAGAGTGGGAAGGAGTCTTTAAAGCATTTCAGTGGCATTTGCTGGTATACATCATTGCCTGTGCTAATAGCAGATTATTTTTATCTATTAGTGAAGAAACACTGACTTCAGGCTCAGTGGTCAATGCTGCAGGTTGACCCACCCTATGAATATCCTTTCCTACCTCTTCTATTCTAAAGGCAAGAAAACCAAAATTCTTACCTTCCCAGCCTCCCTTGCCACTAGGAGTATCATGGACCACTGCTTTGACCAATGAGATAAAAGCAGATGTCTGTGTGGGGTGGAAAGTATTTTGTTAAGCTTTTGTTTTCCTGATCCAATGAAACAGAAGTAGGAGGTAACACTTCTTTTCCTTCATGCTGCTTGAACATGGATGGGGTATCTGGAAGCTGCCATCTTGCAACCAAGAAAATCACAGAACAGCCAATACTGATTTCCCAGAAGCACCAACCACTTTCTACCACCACTTTTCTTAGAGTGTGAGTAAGATAACCCTCTACCTAGTCACATTTCTGTGGCCACATTTTTTTTTTTTTCATTACATTTGGCTACATTTTGTTGTCTTATGGTTATTAGATATTAACTTTTAAGAGATTAGAAAGATGTAAATCTACTTGTAGATATATGCAATTCACATGAAACTTAGTTCCTCAAATTCTAAATTAGTGAAGGTTTGTGATATATTCTTTAAATAAGCAGCAAGAACAATTAATTGAAACTCATTTGTATAGATGTTTGCCTAAAAGTCCCTTTAACTATAGCACCCAGTGTCTAACATAGTACTGTGTATGAGATTGGACAATTAAGTTAGAAAACTCATCCTAGAAAAAGTGCTACATACCTCATGGCTGAATATCACTATGGTTGTCAGATTGCCACGGAGAGTATTTTAAAGGTGGCCATTATGATATTTAATAATGAGGCACTGTAGCACTTTTCTAGAATAAGTTCCTGAACTTAATTATCTAACCTTGTATATCAGAGACTCCTGAAGTTTGCTGACTTCCTGAGGATGTACATAAACAGCAACAACCAAACCTTCTGTTGATGTTTTTTATTGTCTGCTTGGTCTTTGGCCCCCATCACTGTCTTAGTGTCTTTATCTTGTCTAGGTCAAGTTGAGAATGAAGTACATGTCTTTTCAATTTACATTTCTTAGAAACATTATCATGCATATGCTAACTCTTATGGGGGTTTATACAGGCTCCTAAACTCTGGGATTGGCCACAGTGGACTTGATAAGGATCTCATTCTGGCAGTTAACTCTTATTGTGTTGGTCACAGCTTTCATCCAATGTCATAAATCTTTCCACCCAGTTCTTATTAGAAGGAGCCCCAGGAAGGTGGACATTGTTGGTTTCTGGAGTGAATCACTGGCTATTTCTGTTGTGTCCATGGGCTTCTCCAGAAAAGGTACTAGGCTTTCAAACCTGTGTGAGCAGTGACATTCTTTCTTCTAGTGAGGTTTAGTCAAAGTCAAATGTATAACATTAAAAAATAATTAAAAAAAAAACATCCATTTCACCATGATTCTTAAGTGAAGGCTGAATACTGTGTCATAGGTACTATGTATCAATCTCTTAAACCTTAAATCATACTCGAGGTAAGAACTATTAACACCATTTTGTCAATGAACACAGTCAGAATAGAGCTTTTTTAGTAAAACTAGGGGGAGGGGAGGCTGAGTGCATTGGCATTTACTCTCATTTTCGTTTTTGTGTCAGCTCCTAAGATACCCCAGTGGAACCCCAGAAGTATAGGAAAAACACAGTTTGAAAACCCTCTTGCCGCTAGAGGCTACACATTCAAGTACTCATGAAAGCCATTTGAGTAACTCAGGAATGAAATGTCAGGTGGGGGTTGTGGTGGACGGGCAAATGTGTGGACCACTAAAGAGGACAGCCAACACTTAGTGTGGACAACCGTCGCCATGTTCTGTACAGATTAAACAAAAACTATGTCCGGGCTTGGGGCCCATAGCACAGTGGGTAGTGCACCGGCCACACACACACTGAAGCTGGCAGGTTCAAGTCAGGCTCGGGCCTGCTACACAATGACAACTGCAACAAAAAATAGCCAGGTGTTGTGGCGGGCACCTGTAGTCCCAGCTACTTGAAGGCTGAGGCAAGAGAATTGCTTAAGCCTAAGAGTTTGAGATTGCTGTGAGCTATGATGCCACAATACTCTACTAAGGGCCACATAGTGAGACTTTGTCTCAAAAAACAAACAAACAAACAAACAAAAAACTATGTCTGACACAGGATTCATTTTGTGGACCATGAACTTGAGACCTCTGGAGGAATAGTGGGTAGTATGAAAACGCAACTTGAGGTCAGATCACAAAGTGCCGATAGGAGGCAAGAGGCCCACTGATGAAGGAGATAATGTAGAAAAACAAACTCATGAGTCTTGTTTGACACGTGCATGTTTGATGGCCCTACATTGTACTGACTAGATAAGAATCATTTTTTTCCACTGTTTATCCACTGGTCTGATTTATTTTTAAGCAAGCCCTTCCCCTGTTTGGTTCTTTCTACTCTTCACCATGTGTTTGCCAGTATTGGCCAAGCATCCAGTCTCACACCTCCTCTCCCACGCCCCCCACCCTGACTGTCTACTTATTTAAAGAAAAACAAGATCATAATGAACGATGATACTTTCTAAGTTGTACAGCAGACAAAATAAGTCCTGTGGGAAGCTTGTTAGAAAGATTTTACTCTGCTGTCACTTAAGAATATCAGTCCTCAATGACACTAAAATGCAAAACACAGACAGGTGGTAAAGATGCCTCCAGCAGCTGTCTGCAAGGCCTTGATGTTTATGCACTTATGCCCTCAGATCTACCCATGGAGACAGAATTCTAAGCCCTGACTCCCTGCATTCTTCTGACATTTAGTAATCTACAAGGGAATGCCTATTAGAAAACAAAATCATAGACATTAGGCAACTGTAGAAGGAAAGACATACATAGTTGCTGATGAAGTAAATCAAAGGAGATTTGTAGAATGAATCGTCTAGAATGTAGTCAAAAGAACAAAAGACAGGAGGTCAGTAAATGTGAGAATTAGTCTAGATGGGTAGTTTTCTACCCAAGAAACAAATTTTACCACTGGAGCTGGATTATTTCCAGCATCTTCCTCAGAACCAAGAAAGGAGAACCATTTTCTTTTTAATATAAAGAAGCCAATGTCTCCTAAGGTGAAGTGATTTTCCCAGGGCCACATAGAAAGCCCAGCTGCTAGAGCCACTGCTAGAACCCACTCATAATATGGTTCTCTTTCCACCACACAGAAGTTGTCTAGGTCAGTGGTCTGAATCTCAGCTCACTTGTCTCTTGGCTCTACAACCTTGGCAAGACATTCAGCATTTCTGTTGTTCCTTATTTGTAGAGGGATATAATGGGAGTCACACCTTATGCTTCTATGAATGTTCAAGGAGATAATGCATGTATAAGACTTAGAAACTCGTCTGGCATATGGTAGGTACTCAATAAATGTTAGTTGTACCACAGTCTTCTTCAATCCTTTCTTCATACCTTCAGCTACAGAACATTGAAGTAGTGATTATGCTGACAGAGCACATCAACCAGAGAGCACACAGAGCTGGCTCAACCACAGGACGCATCCAGACAATCCACAGTATGACTGGACAGTTGACTACAAAGAAGAGTTGAAAAACTGATGATGAAATCTGGAAATAAATCCCATCTCTTAACTTCCCAGTATTTTTTTTTTTTTTTTTACCCTCCAAAATATAGCATTGAGCAAATAAAGGGATTGAGAAAGCTGACTGACCTGGGAGAAATGTCACATCCTTGCTGCATGAAGGCTCCCAGGGAGAACCACAAGCTGTTGAATATCCCAAATTCATTGGACTGGTCACTGGTTGTCTGGTCCCGTCCTTCCTCAAACTCTTCACTGTGCCATTCATAGGGGCTGAAGCGGCTGACCAGGAAGAGGACGACACTCACTCCAATGTAGGCAAAAACAATGCACATCCAAATCTCATAAGCCAAAGGATCAAGGAAGGAGAAGACCCCTGGCTTGGATTTCTGTGGCTTTTTAATCATGATGGAGATCCCCAAACTCATAAATGGCTTGGAGAAATCTATAACCTCTTCCCGGACCAAGGTGATGGTTAAGGGAGCCACAGCCACATCTGCTCTCTGCAAAAAATTAAAAAAAAAAAAAAAAAAAAAAAAAAGGAAAGAAAAGAAAAAAATGCTATTGAGCTTTCTTTTTTCTCTTGTTTCTCTCTTTACTGTGACTATTCTTTATAATCCTAAAGGATGTGAGAATGGAAAAGAACCTTGAAAGTACAACCCCTCCTGTTCTATCAAATATGTCTGACAAATGGATGATCAACTCAGTATCTTACAGGAGAGAATGTCCTGTTATTTGATGGTTCTAATTGTTAGAGTCTTCTTCTCCATTTTGCAAAAAGGAAGCTGTGGTGGTATTTGTTGTTTCTGCCTTTCCAGCAGCCATGCCTCCTTCCTGTGGACTGAGACCCTCCCTCAGTCCATAAGGTTGGAGTGGGGCTGATCACTTTTGTTATATGGGGAAGCACATGACATGGGACTTGCCAATCAGCTTTCAAGAATGGCATAGGACCCAAGTGGGGTTAGTGAAATTTTAGCCCTGAGAGCCAGAGCTGAGAGATACAGAGGATGATCCCTGGTTCACTCTAAGTTGGGACTCACTAGGAACATGTGTCAATGCATTTCTCTGTTGCAGAAAATACAAGCCAATGCTCTGTTTGCCTAAGCTAGTTTGACTTGTGTTTCTTTTACCTGTAACCAAGATAGTCCAGGCTAACAAGGAGGTACAGGAAAATTTAACTCAATAGACATATATCACTTATTATGTTCAAGCTCTAGGCTGGAAGTTGTAGGTAAACTATAGTTCCCATATTTAGGAAATTGAAAACTAGTAGGAGATAATACACACCCACAGACACACACACACAAATTTTTCTGTCTACAAGATGTATGGGATATATACTACCCAAGAGGTAGAACACACTACAAGAGACCAGGGAGAGATTCATTCTGGCT
Source organism: Loris lydekkerianus (assembly GCA_963574355.1). NCBI lineage: Eukaryota > Metazoa > Chordata > Mammalia > Primates > Lorisidae > Loris > Loris lydekkerianus. Next base: position 24,382 of record CAUYPK010137995.1, read on the forward strand.
GGCAAGATCAGGGGCTGCCATGGGGAAGAAGAGACATGTAAATTTGGTACTGAAGGAAGGGTACAATTCTGATAGGTTACTTTGGCACTGAATAGCATTCCAAAAGGGCAGAACCATGTGAGTTAAAGGCCTGGCAGTAATAAGGTAAAATAGCATTACAACTATTCTTTTTTTTCAGAAAGATGGGTAAGCAATATACAAATAATCCAATTTTTAAATTTCAAATGCAGCAAATAGATAAACAAGAAAAGGTTGTAAGATATGTTCATGCTTGCACGTGCAATCACCAGGGCTTGCTCTTCAGTCTTTCCTGTCTCTCTCTAGTGGCTGAATAACTGGCACCTACTCAATAAAAATCCATTGCTTTATTAGCCTGAGATCAAGGGATCTGAGAAACTCAAGAAGGTTTCCATGGACAGATGCCACAGTATTCATTTCTGAGTTGAAAGACAGGCTTCTGCAAGTCTCAGACATTTGTTTCAGGCAAATGGCTTTCTTTTATGACACCGTGCAACAGTCCAGATGTGAGGCTGGTGACAGATGCTGTATAGATGAGAGCCCTGACCACCAGCCAGCTATTGCCTAAAGAAAATTTCCATTGGTTTCTTTCATTGGCTGGGATTATTGAGAAGGTACTTTAAGTGGAATAAAAAAGCCTTGCTTCAGAATGAGTTAAGTTCTCACATAGAAAGAAACTTTCTGTAAAGCAAAGTGGAGTCGGGTGTGAATTTCATAGTAATTCTGCTTTCTCCTCCTAACACTTGTGGCATAAATCTTGAAAATTTTTACAAATACAAGCCAGTGCAAGGGGGAACATATTTACTCTTTTATCTATAACCTAACAGAAAAGGAATGGGGAAGAAAAGTAATGGAAGGGACTCAAAGGGATTGACCACAAGTGACCCAGAAAAGAGCTAGCTAGCTTTAAATAACAGCTCTGAAAGGGGTAAATGGTATTGAATGGATTTGTTTGATGATTCTTTATAAGAGTTAATAAAAGGGATCACAGACCAGAAAATCATAGATTCATATAATCTTAATACTTAGTTAATTATCCATTCAAAAATTTGTTCCATAGAACATAATTTCTGGAAGGATGCTAACATGAAAATAACATATATGGGAAACATGTATGTCCAAACAGGTTACTTTGAATGACCAATGGGCCCTGAGAATTTCCAAGAAAATTTTGGCCATGGGTCATTCATTTCCCTAAACATTGAATGATCCATGGGTATAGGATACAGTGGAAGATGCTAAGTTCACCTACTTCACTTTATGTGTAAGAAATTCAGATCCAGAAAGGGAAGGTGGCTTGTGCAATGTCACAGTGTATTAGCTTGGTTGATATTGACTGAGAGGCCTCAGGATTTTATTTCTACCACCTGAGGTAGTTACAGGAGCTTCACAGAATTGGTGGAAAGCAGAGCAGAGTTAAGATCAGGCTGCTCTTCTCTGCAACTTCTTTACCATGTGGCCTCAAGTGAAACACTTTTCTTCTTAGATATCAATTTTCTAATTTAAAAAAGTATAATATTCTAGTTGTACCTATTTTACAAGATTATTTTGTGACAGTCAAAATAATTCAAATATGCGAACTACTGTGAAGTGTGAGCATTTTATAGGTACGCAAATAATTTTCTTAAACTGGTATCTTAGGACAATGGCTCTCAAACTTGAGTGGGCATTGGAATCACCTGGAGGATTACTAAAAACATAGGAGGCAGAGTTTCCAAATTCCGTGAATCTGGGGTGAGATGTGAAAATTTGCATTTCTAGTAAGTTCCCAGGAGATGCTGATGCTGTCCAAGGACCACACTTTGAGAATCACTACCCCAAGAAATCATGAAATGAAACATGTGATGTCTAGAAACAGTCCTTGGAAAAAGTGTACAGTTTGAATGCAGTAGGAAAAAAGCAAAAAGTGATTAAAACTGTCAGGGATAAGCTGGGCACAGTGGCTCATGCCTTTAATGCTAGCTCTCTGGGAGACTGAGGTAGGTGAATTGCTTGAGCTCAGGAGTTCAAGACCAGCCTGAGTAAGAGCAAGACCCATCTTTACTAAAAATAGAAAAACTAGCTGGGCATTGTGGCAGGGTCCTATAGCTCCAGCTACTTATGAGGCTGGGGTAAGAGGATTGGTGGAGCCCAAGAGCTGGAAGTTTCTGTGAGCCATGATGCCTCATAGATTCTGACTCAAAAACAAAACAGAACCGAAAGCAAGCAAACAAAAAACTCCCAAAAACCAAAAAAAAAAAAAACAAAACCAAAAAACAACAAACAAAAAAACAACCAACTGTCAGGGATGGAGATTCACTCTGAGCCAGGCACTGCATAGGTAAATACTACCTGTCACAGCCCTGTGGTAAGGATTCATTTCCTTTGTTTCACTGGAGTGGCCCTTAGTGGAGTCATACCATTAGGAAGTTGATGGAATTGAAATTCAAATCCAGGTGTCTGCCTGAAAAGCTTTCCCTGCTTCAGGAAGACAAAGGACAGCTGGCAAGAAGGCACAAAGAGAAAAGCAGAAACTTTGTTTGCAGCATGTGGCATCTGCAAAAGCAGACGCTTGCTGTTCTCTCGTCCAGTACGTGGATGGTGCTATTTCTATAGGCAGTATGTCCCACTCTGGAAGACAAAGCCAGGGCTGCGTGTCCTGGCTCTGCTTTCACTAGCTGCACTTACTATGCCAAATCATCTAACCTAGTGCTTAGATAATATAAAATGTGGACAGTAATCTAGGTAACCTTATGGGACTGATAAGAGGAGTAAATGAGAGTATGTGAGTAAGGCGTTTAGCACAGCACCTGGCATGTGCTGTGAGATGACATGTTACTACTGCCATTGCTTACAAGAGCAAAAAGAGAGATAGGAGAGCCCTGATGGACCTAGCAATTTGAAAGGCACCGAGAGAATAAATTTGGAGGCCTCCAAATGAATTTCTTTCTTGACCTCACTGGTGGTTTGTGGTTGGGAGGTACTTCCCTAGACCATCCTGTTCTTCCTTAGAGGGATAGGGAAAGAAAGCCAAACTGGAGATAAAGGACAGGCGTCTAATTGGGCCCATCATGCAGTCTCAGAAGACAGTTTTTACTGGATTGAGTGACATCCTGGTAACGGGGAGGAGGCCGGAACAAAGCTAGCTACACAAGCATCCAGAGGTGAATCCAGCTTGTTGAGTCTCGATGAGCTGATGACTCACCACTGGCTGCTGGCTACTAGGAGGCTTGCCCTTGGGATGATCAGACTGCTATTCTGCCCACATCATGGCTTTTTACCAAGGGAACCTCATTACATGAGGTGAAGGTGAAGATGAATGCTGGAGAAGGTGAAAAGTTCATAGCAGTTGCCAGGGGGATGGCCTTAAGTGCTTGGTGGGAGTTCCCATGGAAACCAGCCTCCAGCTGCAGCGTGCACCATCCACATCCCTATTTTCCATCAATGGAGCTTCCCAAAGAGAATAAAAAAGGGGAGAAGTACTTCTATTCCTCAACTCATTAACCACCTTCACAGGTCATCTCAAAAGCCTCCTCCCTGAGGATAATTTTTTTTTTAAATTTCCATTTTTTTCTTCTTTGAATTCCTTTTGTATGTCTCTCATGGCCATCATGATTCCTCCTGCCCTGATACGAGACTAGATTTAATATCCTCCTAAATGATTGCCCCCCTGACCAGCACTTGACATCCAGCTGGGGTGGCTCATGCTTCAGCAAAAAGACCCAGCTTGGACTTTTCCATTTCTGTGAGTGAAGGCATGGAGGTCCCTTCCCCAGGAGATGGCCAGCTGCTTTTCCCATCGCTTTTCCTTGTTTGTCTTCTCAAGTACCTTTGTGATCTGCTATTGAAGCGCCCACACCCTTTTTCTTGTCATTTCTTACTCAAACTCATGCCTGAATACTCCTCAACCCAAGCCCTCGACAAAACCATCAGTGTTTTCTCACTCTCTTCCCACACCTTACTTATTTCCACTACCACCCTGTTTTTTATATTCAGAAATTCCTGGGCTGCCTTTCTCTCTTTCTAGTCACATATGGCCACTTCTCAAGTTCCACATCCTTCCCAAGGGCTAGACAAACTCACGCTGGCCTCGCATCTTAGGCTGCTTGATTTTATGCTATTTGTTTACTCTCCTTTCTCATTTTCTGTTCTACCCCATAAAATGTTAAGATCTTTGGGGATTGGGATCAGACCTTTTGCTTCCCAGTGATTCCCTAAATACTTAAAACAATGTTGGGCACTCAATGACTTCTCAAAACTGCTTTAATTTATTGAAGACTTTATAGCAACTCTGTATGGAGTCACTTCAAGTGCAGTGAGTGATGTAAAGATGAAACAGACCTACCTCTATTACACAGAGAAGCATTATATAAGGCAGGGTAAGCCATAAAAGAAGCAGATACTAAATTCTACAGGGGATAACAAGAACAGATAAAAGGGGAGTCGGCACCGGTTATGGGGAGAAATAAATGACACCTTGAGAAAAGTAATATTTGATTAAGGTTTTGAAGGAGGAGTAGGATTTGAGAAGTAGAGAATGGAAGGGAGAGGGCACTCTGGGGAACAGAGGGAGTGAGGAAAGTTGGGTTGAATTGAAAGTTTCATGAAAAGGAGTAGAAGGGTCAAGTGACTGGAAAGTTAGTTTGGATACAGGTACATCTAATACCAGAGAGGAAACTATTACTGAGAGAGCTGCAGTAGGTCACTCTTTGCAGAGGAGTGACAACTCAGCAGTCAGTCTTGGGGAAAATTGATCATGGAGTTACACTGTTACCCATTTTGAAGAAAAATTAACTGAAGTCACAAGACCCTCGGTGGGGTTGAGGAAGCTGGGACCAGGAACCTGAATAAAGAGTGTCTTGGATTTTGGATGGTTCATCTATTTACTCAATTATAAATTTTAATAAGCATCTATGGGCAGGGCCCCCAAACCACCAAATGATTTCCTGTCAACACACCTGCCTGTGCCCTCCAACTCCCCATCAGGGGAAAAACTTACCCCATAGACCAGCTCCCCCACCATGCCATTCCAGGCCTTCGTGTCAGGATCTCGGGCTCCATATTTTCCATCACTGACGATCTCAAGACGGTAGGAGTAGCCCACATGTTTGGCAATCTCTGCTGCCAGCTCCACACAGTATCCCTCATAGCGGTCATTGCCCTCAAACTGGTTGGCATTCTTCTTGAGCATCACATAAGGATCTTCCTGGTAGAGAAAAGGTGTGATAGAGAATGTGAGTTACAGGCTCACCAGGGGACAGGGAGGACTTTGGTATGGCAGAAGAGAGCATCACAAACATTAGTGAATACTGAAGAAGGCTCTCTAGACCCTAAATCCTCTTCCTCAATTTCCTACTCTATTGCAAATTTCTTGGGTGACGGAAGCAAACTTTATTAAGATAAGAATGTTTCATCATATAGTTCATAGTTTTCCAAATTATGTTCCAGGAGATTATGGTTATTTTTGTAGATACCTCTGGGGTTACCATAAAGGGGAAGTAACTCTGAGTAGCCTCCAGGTTTCTCATGATGAATCATTGAAAATCAAGCAGCTTCGCTTATAGCTACTTCATGTGATGAACTTCAGATGACTTTCTTTGAAAATGGCTTCTACTGAGGGAGGATGGAGCATGAAAACCAACAAATTTAGTCTTACTCTTATAACCTTGATGAAGAACTGAGTACTCACTAGGATTGTAGTGACGATGTACGTCCTATTTTGAACGCTTGAATTATCACCCCCAGCTTGAGCATCTGTGGCTGCAGGAACAAACTTGTCATCTTCATTCCAATAACCGATCTGTTAATAAGAAGAAGACAGAGATGTAAGGTGGGCTAGACTCTTTAGGACTGGCCTGCTCTGGGCCACCCAGTCAACACTGGAGACAGAAAGACAAGGAGCTCAGCATCACACCACACAGTATTAGACATGCTGGCTCTGAGATGCTGGTGAAGAGAAACAAGAGGCTGGATGCTTTCCAGGTGCTCCTTGCCCTGCCCTAGTGAAAATCCTCACCATGGTGGCTAGGCCTAGAAACTGCCCCCTCTGAGGGGTAAGGGCTTAACTGTTTACACAGCTAAACTGTTTTGTGTAAAGCAAATGAGATGGTGGGGATTTTCTTCCTTGCAGTAGTTCCTCCCACTGGAACCCTCTTTCCCCCATGTCTATTAACTTCTCCCTTCACTGAGCTCATTCTGAACTGTGGTTGGCATCATATGATTTAAACATTACATTTCTTTTACTTTCTGTTTATATTAACCATAGTTTTTCCATCTAGATTCAACTTTTTTTACATGGCTGTTTTATCCTTCATTTATTTCTCTTATTTCCAAGTATAAACTATTATGATATTGAGCATATAGTAGTGCCTACAAATAATGACGGACAATGTTAATTTTTCAAATATCAATAGGTTACTTGTCCTGACTTGTTTTCCAAGGTCTTCCAGCAACTATTAAGTGAATCATTATTGCATGCAAGGCTCTGAGCTAAAACTGATGATGTTGCGTAGCAGAGTTGAGAGAAGTACAAAGAAGTCTAAGAGACAGGCCTTGTTCTGAGACACGACACCTCTGGTCTACTTGAGAAGATATGACATACACAGATACACTTTCCTAGCACTGATAGGTCTAGGGGCTCAGAGAAGCAAAAGCCGTGTGCAGAATTCTAAGCAGGAAGCAGTGCAGCAAGAGGAGGGTCATGAGATACCAAAAGGCTGGATACAGACCTTTCAGGTTAGGGATAGTATGAGTCAAAGTATGCAGTGTAAGTTCAGTGGGTCTTGAGAGGAAGATGAGGTTATCCCAAGAGAGCAGTTGGTTCTTGGGGTCTAGGGAGCAGGGGGATTTGAAAGCCAGACTAAGCAGTCATAGCAAGAGGGATCATGGAAGGTATGGGAACAGCAGAATGCAACACACACACACACCCCTCTAAACTTATGCTTTCTATACCTATTTCTCTTTCTCCACACACCCACCTCTATATATATCTTATATATCTTTATCTCTATATCTCTTTATACAATTGTGTTTTGTTTTGTGATCATGCCTGCAGGTATAAAGGGGAAAGCACAGAGAACTGGAAGAGCAAGTGCAGAGGCAGGAGCAGGGAACAGTCAGAACTCAGCCTAGACTCAGGAAGACCAAGGCACTGTCAGCTGAAATATCTCCTTCACCTATGTCTTTCCCATTTCCTTCAGTGGGAGAGAAACAGTTCTTCCCGCAATCTTGCAGCCATTAGCAACAATAATTGCTAGCACTCCTGATGTTCTTGCTCTGTTAGAGGCGAAGTGTTCAACAGTTCTCCTGCCATTTTGTCTGGCTCAGGGGAGTGTGTTAACTTGTCCAAGGTGATACAGTCAGAAAGGAGCTGAGCATGGCCTGGAACCCTGGCATTCTGCCTCAGATTTTACCCACTATGCTGTTCTTGCTGAGAGGGGACTTGGCCCTGGGCTGGGAATCCTATCAGTTATCATTTGTTGAATGCTTATTGCATTTCAGGGACTCTTCTAAGTGCTTTTTATGTTTTAACTCTTTTCATCCTCACAAAAAGCTATGCAGTCGTTATCATTTCCATTTTAAGTGTGAAGAAACAGATGTGGAGAAGGGAAGTAGCATCCCCAGGGCTACATAACATCTGTGGAGCCCAGATCTGAGCTAGGAAGGCCAACTCAGGGGCTGTGCCCTCCTGCACTCCCCTGAGCTGCCAGGCAGCCCTGGAGCGCCTTGTGTACACTCCCCTTAGAGCCCTGTGCCCTAGCTGTTGGCACATCTGTCCCCTTCTCTCTACGGTGCTGTAGACTCCTCATGCTCATTCTAGGGATCTTAGCTACCACATCCTTTCCCAGAGAAGCAGCTCAGAAAATGTTTGTGGAGAGAATGAACATATCCAGGCACCCGAGACCCAGCGTAGGCTTGGTGGCTCCTGTTAATGCTGAGATAGTTCTGTTATTGAGATCTCCCCTCAGTGCAGGCATGTGTGGGATTCTGTTAATCAGTGTGGAAGGACACATTTCTCTCTAATGAAACAAGAATCAGAAGCTCAGGTTTCTAGGATCATCAAGGCTGCAGGGATCATTTCATCCAATTCCTTCCTTTTATACAGGTGGAAACAGAGGCTCAGAGATCAGAGATTTACTTAAGACCAAAGTGCTCCCTCACTTTGCTAGGGCAGTGCTTTAGGGAATCCTAGGGTACTTGTGGGGACCATTTTCCCCTTTCAAGGGGAGTGGGAAGTGGGGGAGAAGAGAAGCTCTGGGTTCCTGGTCCCTGCTCCCATGGTCAGCTCTGACTTTTATCTGTTTTCCACATTGAGTGGGATTCTCCTTTTATTCACAGGGAGCACTCTGACTAAAAAATATTTTAAAACTACTATAGTAATGTATAATGAGGCAAAGTTTTTGTGTTTTGTGTTTGTTTTTTTTTTTTTTAATATTTAAAATATCTGCAGAATGCTTTCATATTTAACTCTTTTGATCCTTACACTGTGCAAATAGAACAAACGGTTTAGGATTATTTTCTCTGTTTAACAGACGAGAAAATTTAGTTTGAGAGAAATCAAATGATCTAACAAAATAATAGATCAGTGGCATGGACCTCAAAGGTGAGATTATTTAACAAAATCAACTTAAGCTTGGGAAACTGTCCGTCCAATATGATTGCTATCCGCCCCCTCACCCCTGGTATTAATGATGCTAAGGTGTTTTTGTTTCTTCCTTTTCCCCTTTCATCTGTTTTCTTCTTTCTCATGTTTCTTTCTTTTCTTCCTTCCTTTTCTCTTCCCTCTTCACCATTAGTCCACACATTTAGCTGTTTCTATTCAAAATGTAAAACCATCAGGAAGTTGTTCCCTTTGACATGCAACTAATTCCTTTAAAATCCACAGAGTATTAAGGGGTATCATTTTAAAAAGAATAAAAATAATATTCAGTAATCAAGAGAATGGTCTCCAGCCTCAGGAAGATCTGGTTTAAAAGCTAGACTTTCCCAATTACTAATGGTATGACCTCAAGCAAGCTACTTGACCTCTATGGGTCTCAGTTCCTGATCTGTAGGATGCATATAACAACAGTACCTGCCTCACCAGCTGCTGTGAGGACTACACAAGTTAATGCTTCTAAAGCAATCAGCATAATGCACGGTTTATATTTATTAAGTTGTCAGTAAGGTAAAAAATTCTATTAATTAGGGCAATGGCTAGTTGAATGTTCACAGGTTTCTATACTACAAGGTATTTCAGTTTTCAATTTGCTATTAAACATTATCAATCTCCAAAGGAAGCATATATTATACAGTATTTCTCAACTTTCTGGACAACATAACCCTTCTTGGCATACAGAATATTCTCAGAAAAGTTGTTCAAAAATTCAAAACACAGCTTAAAATCTCAGGTTATTTTTTTGAAAGGTAGGAATAAAAAGCAAGATAAATCTGTATAGACTAGATTTAAAAGACTCAGAAAGAGACTTTAATTTTTAAAGATAGTGGTCCTTCAAGACTAGTATCATAAAATTATTATTGAAATCTATAAAAAAAAATTGTATAGCTTGGCTTATATATAGCTACTTTTATATAAAAAGCTAGTAGAATAGTTGAATGTTGTAAACAAGCTTATTTTATTGCTTATTTTTGTAGGTAAATAAAGCATAATATCAGGGTCAGTAGAGACTGACAGATGCTTGGCCTCATTCTTGAGCTTCATGCAAGCCAGTAGAATGAGAAATCTGTTTCCCCAGTTTGATAAAAAGAAACTGGAAAAGATTTTTTAAGAGACATTGAACTATGCAGGTGAGAGTAAATTTCTTATTTTCAGGAAATAGTTGGGTTATTATACAGCACTTTGATTTTCTACTGAGGATATGCACGACCTTTGATTCTACCTGCAAGTAAATCAGAGTTAGTGGTTGGTAAAGATTGGGGCTGATCATGCAAGAAAGTATTTAAATAATTCTAACAGTGAAAGGTCTTCTTCTGGGGCTGGTTATAATTTTTGATCTCCTGTTTTCCATCTACCTCTAAAGATTCTTTGAATGTGAAAAATGAGTCTAGATGGTAGATCAGATTTTTTTAAGTAGGTGAAGCCTTAAAAAGAGATGATCAATATTCAACAAGATCCTAACAAACAGAATCCAGCAACACATCAAACAAATTATATATCATGACCAAGTCGGTTTTATGCCAGGGTCTCAAGGCTGGTTCAATATACGCAAATCTATAAATGTAATTCAGCACATAAATAAATTAAAAAATAAAGACTATATGATTTGCTCAATTGACGCAGAAAAAGCTTTTGATAACATCCAACATCCCTTTATGATCAGAGCACTTAAGAAAATTGGTATAGAAGGGACATTTCTTAAACTGATAGAGGCCATCTACATACAGCAAACCCACAGCCAATACCGTATTGAATGGAGTTAAATTGAAATCATTTCCACTCAGAGCAGGAACCAGACAAGGCTGCCCATTGTCTCCACTGCTCTTTAACATTGTAATGGAAGTTTTAGCCATCGCAATTAGGGAAGAAAAGGCGATCAAGAGTATCCATATAGGGTCGGAAGAGATCAAATTTTCGCTCTTTGCAGATGATATGATTGTATATCTGGAAAACACCAGGGATTATACTACAAAACTCTTAGAAGTGATCAAGGAATACAGAAGCATCTCAGGTTACAAAATCAACATTCATAAATCGGTAGCCTTTATATATACCAACAATATTCAAGCTGAAGAAACAGTTAAGGACTCTATTCCATTCACAGTAGTGCGAAAAGATGAAATATTTGAGAGTTTATCTAACAAAGGACGTGAAAGATCTCTATAAAGAGAACTATGAAACTCTAAGAAAAGAAATAGCTGATAACGTTAACAAATGGAAAAACATATCATGCTCATGGCTGGGAAGAATCAACATTGTTAAAATGCCCATACTACCCAAAGCAATATACAATTTTAATGCAATCCCTATTAAAGCTCCACTGTCATACTTTAAAGATCTTGAAAAAATAATACTTCATTTTATATAAAATCAGATAAAACCTCGAATAGCCAAGACATTATTGAGAAATAAAAAAAAAAGCAGGAGGGATCACACTACCAGACTTCAAACTATACTATTAATCGATAGTGATCAAAACAGCATGGTACTGGCACAAAAACAGGGAAGTAGATGTCTGGAACAGAATAGAGAACTAAGAGATGAATCCAGCTACTTACTGTTATCTGATCTTTGACAAGCCAATTAAAAACATTCAGTGGGGAAAAGATTCCCTATTTAACAAATGGTGCTGGGTGAACTAGCTGGCGACCTGTAGAAGCCTGAAACTGGACCCACACCTTTCACCATTAACTAAGATAGACTCTCACTGGATTAAAGATTTAAACTTAAGATATGAAACTATAAAAATACTAGAAGAGAGTGCAGGGAAAACCCTTGAAGAAATCAGTATGGGCGAGTACTTTATGAGGAGGACCCCCTGGGCAATTGAAGCAGCTTCAAAAATATGCTACTGGAACCTGGTCAAACTAAAAAGCTTATGCACAGCCAAGAACACAGCAAGTAAAACAAGCAGACAGCCCTCAGAATGGCAAAAGATATTTGCAGTTTATGTCTTCAACAAAGGTTTAATAACCCGAATCCACAGAGAACTCAAATGTATAAGAAAGTGATCCCATCACAGGCTGGGCAAGGGACTTGAAGAGAAACTTCTCTGAAGAAGACATGCACACGGCCTACAATCATATGAAAAAATGCTCTTCATTTTTAATTATCAGAGAAATGCAAATCAAAACTACTTTGAGATATCACCTAACCCCAGTAAGAGTAGCCCATATCACAAAATCCCAAGACCAGAGATGTTGGCATGGATGTGGAACACTTAACACACTGCTGGTGGAAATGCAAATTAATACATTCCTTTGGGAAAGATGTTTGGAGAACACTTAGAGATCTAAAAATAGATCTACCATTCAATCCTATAATTCCTCTACCAGGTATATACCAGGAAGACCAAAAATCACATTATAACAAAGATATGTGTACCAGAATGTCTTTTGTAGCCCAATTCGTAATTGCTAAGTCATGGAAAAAGCCCAAATGTTCATCGATCCATGAATGGATTAATAAATTGTGGTATATGTACACCATGGAATATTATGCAGCCTTAAAGAAATATGGAGACTTTACTCTTTCATATTTAAATGGAAGGAGCTGGAACATATTCTTCTTAGTAAAGTATCTCAAGAATGGAAGAAAAAGTATCCAATGTACTCAGCCCTACTATGAAACTAATTTATGGCTTTCACATGAAAGCTATAACCCAGTCATAACCTAAGAATAGGGGGAAGGGGGAGAGGGAGGGGAGGGAGGGGGGAGGTGGACAGAGGGTGGGTGATCGGTGGGATTACACCTGTGGTGCATCTTACAAGGGTACATGTGAAACTTAGTAAATGTAGAATATAATGTCTTAACACAATAACTAAGAAAATGCCATGAGGGCTATGTTAACCAGTGTGATGAAAATGTGTTATATGGTCTATAAAACCAGTGTATGGTGCCCCATGATCACATTAATGTACACAGCTATGATTTAATAATAATAAAAAAAAAAATAAGACTTGAAAGTCAAAACTACTCCTTGATCCATCAGCTGCAGAATGAATGCTGTGTTAGCAGACCTGAAAATAACATTAATTTTTTTATACATTTTAATCAGAGCTGTGGGGTGACCAGGTGCATTGTCAATGAGAGGCAACATTTTGAAAGGAATTTTTTCTGATTAGTAGTTCTCAACAGTGAGCTCATTCAGTAAACCATGCTGTAATGTCTTCCAGGCTTTGTTGTTCTACTTAGAGTAGAGGCAGAGTGGATTTAGCATAATTCTTCTATTTCTAGGACTTTCAGAATGATAAATGAGTATTGGTTTCACCTTAAAGTCATCAGCTGCAACAGCCTCTAACACTCCTGTGTTGATCAGCCTGTCCTTTGAAGGTTCTGCAGCGTATCCTTTTTCTCTCTAGTTGTGAATTCTGGCTTCTTCCAATAGAAGGCTGTTTTATATATAGTGAAATCCACTTTCATCAATGATCTCAGCAAGATCTTCTGAATGACTTATTGCAGCATCTCCATCAGCACTTGCTGCTTCACCTTGCACCTTTATGTTCTGGAGGTGACTCTTAAATCTCATGAACCAGCCTCTACTAGCTTCCAAATTTTCTTCTGAAGCTCCCTCACCTATCTCAGACTTCGTAGACTTGAGAGTTAGGGCAGCCTTGCTCTGGATTAGGTTTTTCCATAAGGGAATGTTGTGACTGATTTGATCTTCTGTCTAGACCACTAAAACTTCTCCATATCAGCAAAAAGGGTGTTTCTCTTTTATATCATTCATGTGATCACTGGAGTAGCACTTTTAATTTATGTCAAAAACTTTCCCTTTGGCCGGGCGCAGTGGCTCATGCCTGTAATCCTAGCACTCTAGGAGGTTGAGGGGGATGGATTGCCTGAGCTCAGGAGTTCAAGACCAGCCTGAGAAAAGTGAGACCAAGTCTCTATTTTCTAAAAATAGAAAAATTAGCTGGGCGATGTGGTAGATGCCTGTAGTCCCAGCTACTTGGGCGGCTGAGGCAAGAGGATTGCTTGAGCCCAAGAGTTTGAGGTTGCTCTGAGCTATGATGCTATAGCACTCTACCCATGAGTAAGACTCTGTCTCAAAAAAAAAAAAAAAAAAGAACTTACCCTTCCATTCACCTCTTAGTTAACTGTTTGGTTCACAAGGCCTTATTTTCAGCATATCTTGGCCTTTGACATGCTTTCACTATGCTTATTTCTAGCTTTTGATTTAAAATGGGAGACATGTGACTCTTCTTTTCACTTAACTAAATTGAATCCATTGTAGGGTTATTAATTGTTCTTATTTCAATATTGTTGTGTCTCAGGGGATAAGAACCTCAAGAGCAAAGAGAAAGGGATGGAAAAATGGCTGGCCAATGGAGCAGTCAGAAGACATGCAACATTTATCTGTTAAGTTTGTTATCATATATGAGTGTGGTTCATGGTGCTCTAAAGCAATTACAATAACTAACATCAAGGACCATTGATCACAGATCATCATAACAGATGTAATAATAAAGAAAAATTGAAAAATTGAAAGAATTACCCAAACCTGATACAGAGACATGAAGTGAGCACACACTGTTGGAAAAATGGCATGGATAGACTTGCTCAATACACGGTTGCCAGAAACCTTCATGAAGCCACCTATCTGCAAAGTGCAATAAAGCAAAATGCAATACAATGAGTTATGTCTGTATCTAGCTCAAAAAAATGCAAAAATACAACCATAACCGCAATATGATTATCAAACCAATTAAGAATAATTGCCAATGTTATCTAACTCCTGTTCTATTTAAGTATCTCCTTTGGTCTGGTCCTTTCTAAATCTAAAGTGCTCTTGGCTTCAGGCTATCTCCAGTCAACAGTCTTTTCCCTTATGTTGTCTTTATTCCTATACTTCTTGGGACCGAGGGGCCAGGATTTTTTAAACAATGTACCAATTTCTCTAGAGGCTTTGACTTGGGCTGCTGACAGGCAAATCTTTATTAAATCCTTGAAAATTATATTATTCAATAGACACACAAGGGAGACGAGTGATGAGAAGAGGAGGGGCTACTATGAAAGTGACCCTAAGTTTATAACAAACTCCTTTCCAGGAGTCAGTTAATCTTTTCCATTTTAGTTTCAGAAAGGTTATTTGACCCCATGGAATTAGGAATTCTTTCCCACTTTTGCCAAACTGCTAAAGTCAATGAATATTCAAGTGAAACATTATCCAAATTTGGGGCTCTGCACATCACAGAGGACCCTCTGTCTGAGTTATGGCTCCTGAAACCTTTGCACAGCTGTCTCTGGAGAGAGAAGAATGAGAGCCAAGTTTCTTGGATGAGCTGCAGTCAGTTTTTCAAGGATGTGGTTGATCTCAGAAAATACACAGCTAATTTATAAGAGACTAGGAAGAAGTGAACTGCCTTGAGGATGACATTTCGAGGATCCCAGAGGTCAAGAACTGACCAAAGAAGCCTGCATGAAGGTTTAGGTCATCTAAAAAAAAAAGCCCCTAATGATGCTATTTTATCTTTTAGATAAAAAGAACTCAAAGATGAAAATTTTGAAATACAGATTCTGTCTCTGCTCTGGCTGAGAGACTGATGGTATCTGATCTGGCTGGAAGGCAGTCAGGGAGTCAGAAATTGCTGGTGCTAGTTCTGACCCTGGGGTTTAACCATTGTTATCAGTTTAACAGAATCTCATTTTTACATTTTTAAAATAAATTCTTACAGGAGGGAATTGTTTCCATGGTCTTTCAGTCTCTAGAAGCCAATAAATCAAGTTAAACAGAGCCCAGGATTATCTGTCTTCCTTCTTCTTAATGCCTCTGCAAGATCATGAGTTATCTCATAGGATCGGTATGCATCAGATTCTATTTTGAGTCTTCCAGTGATGCCTTCCTTTGGTCTTTCTGAGAACCAAGGTTCAGAAGAATTTGTGTAACTGGGATTCACCCCCAGTTCACTGGATCTTGCAATCCTAGTTTCAAAGAGGTCAGTGTCTTGTTAAGGGCCATGTGGAGGCTCCAGTGTGTTTCAGGAGAATGAATTCCTTGTGCTAAAAAGTTATCCCCTGATCATCCTTGACAGAGTTGTTTGGTGATGTAGTGACATAAGATGTCTGTGGCTGAAGAACTTTTTCAGTACTTAAATAATGGGGCTGTTTTAGTGACTCCAATAAATCCTAGTTAATGAAACTATTGATACGGAGTCTATTTATTTGCAATGAAACCAGCAAGACAGAAACCTCACACAAACAAGCGTGCTGTGCTAACTTGGGGAAAGAGGTTGCAGCTGAAAGCTATGGCCATGGTCACTCCATCTTCCTTACTGGTGTTTGCCTGGTTTAGGTGCTTAGTGCACGTGTCACTACCCACTCAGAAAAGCTTTTTGGGATTTGCCATTCCAAATTCCATGCATGGCATGTTGATCTTGAGATTCTGTGCATCTCTCTCTCTCTCTCTCTGTGTGTGTGTGTGTGTGTGTGTGTGTGTGTGTGTGTGTGGTGAGAAATACAGAAAAGATAGCATTTTTAAGTGTGGAGTTCAGTAGCATTAAGTGCATTCACACTTTTATACAACCATCACCACTGTACATCTCCAGAACTTTTGCTTCTTGCAAAACTGAAACTCTATACTCATTAAACAATAACTCCCCACCCCTCTCTCCCACCAGCCCCTGGTAACCAACATTCTGCTTTCTACTCTACAATTCGACTATTCTAGGTAATTCATATAGTTAGAACCATACAATATTTGTCCTTTTTTGTCTGCTTTATTTCAGTTACTGTAATATTGCCAAAGTTCATTCATGTCGCAGCATGTATCAGAATGTCATTTCTTTTTATGATGAATATGCCATCCCTTGATGGGCATTTTGGGATGCCTCTACTTTTTGGTTGTGGTGAAGGATGCTGCTGTGAATGTGGGCGTGGGTGAGCATACATATTTTTATTTATTATTTTTAGTTTTTCTGAGATGGTTTCTCACTCTGTTGCCTGGGCAAGAATGCAAAGATCATTTAGCTCTCTGCAATCTTAAATTCCTGGACTCAAGTGATCCTCCTAAGTCAGCCTCCCAAGTAGTTGGAATTACAGGCATGCACCAGCAGCATGTCCAGATAATTATGTGTAGAGACAGGGTTTGGCTGGTCTCAAACTCCTGACTTCAAGTGATCCTCCCACCTCAGCCTCCCAAAGTGCTGTGATTACTGGTGTGAGTAACTGCATCCCTGCCCCTGTGACCATTTTTAATTGGGTTATTCGTTTGTTTTTGTTGTTGTTGTTGTTGTTGTTGTTGAGTTGTAGAAATTTTAAAAAATATATTCTACGTATTCATGCCGTAACAGATAAGTGCACTGTGAATATTTTCTCCTCTTCTATGGGTTGCATTTTTGCTCTGTTGATAGTGTCTTTTTTTTTACCCCCAGGTTGGTCATATTTCAGTGAAAAAGGGTTTGAGTAGAATGAGTCATGAAGTAGAACTGAAATGTACCATTAGTGGGGGCCGAGTTTCTTTTTTTAATTGTTGCTATTTGCCATTTTATTTTAAAAGTCTTTTTTTGTTGTTGTTGCAGTTTGGCTGGGGCCTAGTTCGAATCCACCACCCTCAGCACATGGGACCAGCGGCCCTACCTACTGAGCCACAGGCGCCGCCCGTTAAAAGTCTTTTTTTTCCATTCAGCCCAGAGTCAGTTGAAGTATTGCTATAGTGATATTTTAATGATGGAGACTGACCAATTTACCTTTATGTAAGTCTCTGACAATCTCTGGAATATCAAACCAAAGGCTGAGTTCCTTGTTTTGGTAATAATTCTGCTGCTGTAATGCGATTTTATTTGAAGAAAATTGAACTTTTTTTTTGTCATTATAGGATGAATGTGGGGTTTGAGTAGCAAGTGGAATCATGAAGGTAATGGACTAGGTAGTGGATACTTCTGGTGCAATTTATAATCAATGTTGTTTACAAAGGTCACAGACAAGCACCTGAGTAAGTATTATAATAACACTGCTAGGATGAACTGGGTCCTTTCTAGGTGTCATGTATTCTGACGCTGGATGCTTCCAGGGCATTTCTCATTTTTTCAGTGATTCTGTGAGACAGATATTATAGTTCTCCCTTGCTTTCCACGATTTCTGTTACCTGAGGTCAACCGTGGTCTGAAAATATTAAATGAAAAATTCCAGAGATAAATAATTCACAAGTTTTAAATTGAAAACTGTTCTGAGTGGCGTGATAACATCTCAGGCCATTCCACTTAGGACATGAATCATCCTTTTGTCCGGCGTCTCCACGCTGTTTACCCTACCTGCCTGTCTGCCAAGGAGGAGCCAGCCAGGTTATCGAGTCTATTGTGGTGTCCCAGTCCTTGTGTTCAAGCAACCCTTACTTGAACATGGCCTCAGAGAGCAAGAATGATGCTGGTGACTTAGATACACCCACAAGAAGCCATGCAGTGCTTCCTTTAAGTGAAAAGGTGAAAGTTCTTGACTGAATGTGAAAGAAAAAAGATCACATGCTGAGGTTGCTAAGATGCCACAGTAAAAGCAAATCTTCTACCTGTGAAATTGTGAAAGAAAAAAAAAAAATTGCGCTAGTTTTACTGTTGCACCTCAGACTGCAAAAGTTACAGGCCTCGTGTGTGACAAGTGCTTCATTAAAATGGAAGAGACGTTTACTTTGTGGGTGGAAGGCATGAACTGAAACGTGGGTTGTGTACTATCTGCAGTTGCAGGCATTCACTGGGGATCTTGGATTGTACCCCACGTGGATAAAGGGTGACTATTATACTATACTTTTCTTTCCTTTTGAAACCGGTTTAGTGAGAAATAACTTGTTCAAGGTCACATGGTTTGTAAATGACAGGGCTGAGACTTGAACTCAGGCACTCTGTGCTCAGAACCCAAGAGCTTAATCCCTCTGCTCTCCTGCCTTAGACAGAACTATTTCCTAAAGTTACATTTCTGAGGTTATCCTGAGCGTTAGCACTTGCTGCTTCAATTTGACGTGAACTGAATTTTGTCTGAAAATGCAGAGAGTTGATGTCAACAAATGGATATATTTTAATTATGTTGTAGAGTTTACCTCAAGAACTCTTTGCTGTTAACCCAGCCATCATTTCAGAAAGCATTGAAAAATAAGGTCTTTACAAATGTACATATAGAAAGTGTGGGTGAAATCTTCTGTGTCTCCTGAAGATTTTGTCATACCTCAGAAGCTGAAAAGCATTTAAAGTTTCATTTTTTTTGCCTCTGTAGAAACAATTAATTGAATAATATAGAAATTTTACATTCGAATCTACTTGAATGCAAATTATTAAAAGTAAAAGTAATCAGAATATAGGGATTACTGAAAATATAAGTAACATAATCAGTGTTATATTATTTTGTCCTTGAGAAATACTACACATTACATCTATTTTTTTCATTACTTTGGAGGTTATTAGTGGTTTTGTTTGTTTAAGGGTTGCTGGTGACCTTTATTTATAAATTCTAGTATTTTGGATCATAATGAAGGAAGTAGTCTTTTTGCTGTTGCCCTCAAGAGAATGGCACCATCGTTCCTGTTTACCACAGGGGATTGAGCTTACTGTACATTTGGTTTCATTGCACCTGTGCAGTGGATGGAATCCACTTTGTTGGGAGTGATGATGGTGTCTTTCAATGCACAAAATTTAAAAATTTCAATGATGTCCACTTTATTATTATTATTTTTTTGCCTTTGCTTTTAGTGTCTTATCTAGGAAATCATTGTCAGAGCCAGTGTTTAAAGCTTTTTTACCCTATGTTTTCTAAGAGTTGTATAGTTTTAGGTCTAATATTTAGGTCCAGTTGTGAGACAATTTTTATATACGGTATAAGGCAGTGATTTTCATCTGGTGCTGAGGCGTACTGGTGTGCCATGAGAGGATCTTAGGTGTCCCACAAAAATGTTTAGAGACAATTAATTATTTTTGAAAGAAGTACAAAGCACAGTAAGTATATTTTTTAAAAACTTTTTGTTTGGAAAATGGTCCATTTTCATGCCAATACCACACTGTTTTAATTACCATAGCTTTGTAATAAGCGTGGAAGTCAGGAATGTGAGACTTCCAACTTTATTCTTCTTTTCCCAGATTGGCTAATTGTTATTACTTGAGATTCCATATGAATTTTAGGATGAATTTTTTTTATTTATGCAAAAAAATCATTGAGTTGTTGATAGGGAGTGACATGAATATATAGATTGCTTTAAGCCTTCCAATCCATAAACATGAAATTTCTTTCCATTTATTGGCATCCTCTTTAATTTCTTTAAGTAACATTTTATAATTTTCAGTGTAAAAGTCTTTCATCTTGGGTGGCACCTGTGGCTCAAGGAGTAGGGCACCGGCCCCATATACTGGAGGTGGCGAGTTCAAACCTGGCCCCAGCCAAAAACTGCAAAAAGGAAAAAAAAAAAAAAAGTCTTTCACCTTTTTGGTTAACTTTATTCCCAGCTTTTTTTTTTTTTTTTGTAGCTTTTGGCCAGGGCTGGGTTTGAACCCGCCACCCCTGGCATATGGGGCCAGTGCCATACTTCTTTGAGCCACAGGTGCCACTCTATTCCCAGCTTTTTAAATGCTATTGTAAATGGAATTATCCTTTTGGATTGTTCATTGTTAGTGTATAGAAACACAACTGATTTTTGTGCATTGATTTTTGTTTCTTACAACTCTGCTGAATTTGTTTATTCAAATAACTTTCTGGGTGAAATCTTTAGGCTTTTCTACATATAAGATCTTGTCTGCAGAGATATTACTTCTTCTTTTCCAATTCGGATGCTTATTTTCCTTTCCATTCCTTACCTTTCCTTTCCTTTTATTTCCCAATTGCTCTGGCTAGGACTTCTGGGACTATCTTGAATTAAAGTGGTGAAAATGAAGATCCTTGTCTTTTTCCTGATCTTAGAGGAAACATCATTGAGTGTGATATTAGCTGTGAATTTTTCATATTCCATCTTTAATATGTGAAGGTAGTTTCCTTCTATTCCTAGTGCTTTTTCCACTTTAACTGAGACAATCATGGATCCTGAGATTTCATAACCAGGGAAATGGCTCTGTTTCCCAGCCCAAATAGATATTGAATTGCCCAAATTTCCTCAGCAATTTACAGGTTATAGTTTTGTTTCTTGAAACCCTATTTTTTCCATATTTTTTGGTAAAACCAAACAATATTGTCAATTACAGCAGTCTGGCTTAGATATTTTCCTTCCCCAACCTGGCTGCCATTTTTTAAAGCCCAGCAATAACTAACTACAGTATTCCCTCCTTTCTTGCCAACAATTGAAGGAAAAATTAAACCAGTTTGGACTAATCCATGAATATCTAGGAGCCATTTTTTTAATGGAATGAATGAATTTTTATTTTATTTTTAAAATTGTCCTATAGTGCTAGGCGTGCAGGTGGATTGCCTGAGCTCAGGAGTCAAGAGTAGCCTGAGCAATAGTGAGACTCCATCTGTACTAAAAATAGAAAAACTAGCCAGGCACTGTGGCAAGCACCTATGGTCCCAGCTACTGGAGAGCTGAGACAAGAGGATCATTTCAGCCCAAGAATTTGAGGTTGCTGTGAGCTATGGTGCCATGGCACTCTACCCAGCGTGACAGAGTAAAACTCTATCTAAAAAAACAAACAATCATTCAGCAAAATTGACTTCTTTTTGGTACGCAGTTCAGTGAGTAAATCCATTCATAGATTCATCTAACTACCATCACAATTAGGATCCCCCATCCAAGCATGCTATCCCTTTATTTTATTTTATTTATTTATTTTTATTAAATCATAGCTGTGTACATTAATGTGACCATGGGGCACCATACATTGGTTTTATAGACCGTTTCACACATTTTCATCACACTAGTTAACATAGCCTTCCTGGCATTTTCTTAGTTATTGTGTTAAGACATTTAAATTCTACATTTGCTAGGTTTCACATGTACCCTTGTAAGTTGCACCGCAGGTGTAATGCCACCAATCACCCTCTTTCCACCCATCCTTCTCCCTCCCTCCCTTCCCCATATTCTTAGGTTATACCTGGGTTATAGCTTTTGTATAAAGCCACAAATCAGTTTCATAGTAGGGTTGAGTATATTGGATACTTGTTCTTCCATTCTTGAGATACTTTACTAAGAAGAATATGTTCCAGCTCCATCCATTTAAACATGAAAGAGGTAAAGTCTCCATCTTTCTTTAAGGCTGCATAATATTCCATTGTGTACATACACCACAATTTATTAATCCATTTGTGGATTGATGGGCACTTGGGCTTTTTCCATGACTTAGCAATTATGAATTGGACTGCAATAAACATTCTGGTACAAAAATCTTTGTTATAATGTGATTTTTGGTCTTCTGGGTATATGCCTAGTAGAGGAATTATAGGATTGAATGGACTAAGAAAATGCCAGGAAGGCTATGTTAACCAGTGTGATGAAAATGTGTCAAACGGTCTATAAAACCATTATGTGGTGCCCCATGATTGCATTAATGTACACAGCTATGATTTAATAAAAAGTAGAGAAATATTGAAATATCACCCCCCAAAAAAACATGAGATAAAACCTTTAAGTTAATGGGTTAATGTGTCTTCACCTTGCCATGGTTGTACTGTATATTATGTTCTTATGAATAGTCTTACTTCTAGAAAGGATATGGCTGTTTCTGAGCAGGATTCAATTTATGTCTAGGGCAGATGTTTAATCTACAACATATTGGCTATTGTTTTATAAGCCCCTTTACTTCTCCTTAATGGAATCTCCTTAACTCACATATTCCTTGGGTCTTTGGGGACTCATTCTGAGGTCTTCATGTTTGCATTATGTTTTGCTGTTGTTGTTGTTTAAATTGTATTCCAATTTTAAAGCTATCTTCCTTGTTGCACTAGTATCAGTATCACATATACTCAGAGATGTATGCTGCATTATCAATATCATTATTTTCAACTACTATTGATTCCACATAATCATAGACCCATAGAAATCTCGGTGGAACAATATACTGTATTACTTTCAGACAGAATTTTATTATTTCAAAGTGATTTGTGGTCTAGCCACATAAATATGAATTCACATGTCTCCTATGATCCACAAAGCATTTCTGAGATGGACAGAACAAGATTTAATTATAACCCATTTTTTTAAAGAAGAAAGCGAAGGCAAAGGGAGGTCATGTAAACTGCCTGAGGCCATACAGCAAGTTTAGTCTGAGTGAGAGCTGAGAATTAGTGGTATAGTGGAAGGAGCCCTGGGCTGCATTCAAGGGATCTTACTCTTTTCTGTACTCCATTAAGCTGGAAATATGTATAAACTTTGAAGTCTCCATATTTTTAGTTTGCAACTTCCTCACAGTGAAATAAAGGTTTTAAACTTGATAATCTTCAAGGTTTCCTTCAGTTTTATCCTCTTAATGCACAGATCTATCTGGTATTACACCATGAGATAGTAAAGCCTGCTATATCTGCTATATCACAGATTGAGTAAATAAAGCGATGCTAGAGCTCAGTTGTGTAAAAGCAAATGCATTAAGGTGAACTGAATTAATTTCGACAAGTTTATGGGGCAGGAAAGACATGACTTGTGTCCTGAATTACAGATTCTGGGAAATAGAAAATGTAACTTTTGGTAGAGAGAATGTTAAAAAAGTTGGGGAAATAGGATGAACCACATATAAGCAAGACAGCTATGCAAGATGATGAGAAAAGACCAAAATTATATTGCAGTACTTTAAAGTCTGTAGGGCTTCAGAAAAAAGAGACATCAGTAGTTGTTTCTTTGATGATCTATGGCATTTCCTTCCCCCATCAAGGTTTGACTGAAAATTTTTATGGGCATTCCTCACCCATCCTTCTTTCTCCATGTGATAATCTCTGCAGGGCAGTCTAGAGCTTTGAACCCTATAAGGGGCTTCAAAGTCAAACCAGATCATTCTAATGAAGCTCGTATCCACTTCCAAAAGTCCACACACTCTCAAATTCTGCCTATCAGAGATATATATGTGAGCACACAGTTACATTTTCTTTTTCTTTCTTTCTTTCTTTCTTTCTTTCTTTCTTTCTTTCTTTCTTTCTTTCTTTCTTTCTTTTTCTTTCTTCTTTCTTTCTTTCTTCTTTCTTTCCTTTCTTTCTTTCCTTTCTTTCTTTTCTTTCTTTCTTTCTTTCTTTCTTCCTTTCATTCATTCTTTCTTTCCTTTTTTTTTTTTTTTTGAGGAAAATTTAGCATGTAAACACACAGCAGATAAAAGGTTTGGGTGAGATATGAGATGGTTTACTTGGGTAAATCAGGTCAAGAAAGTTGCTGAAAAGTGAGAGAAACCAATTATTTTTAAAAGTTATTTAGTCCATAATGGTGGTAAGAGCTTTTCCACGTGTTAGTTTGCTGGGCTGTCTGGCGGGTCCAGAAGAGGAGAGAGTAGGGCCCTCCTGATTCTGTCCCCGGGGCTGAGCAGGATGGTGAGCGTAGGTGGCCCAAAAAAAACCACACAGAGCCAGGAGTCTGTTGAAGCAGGAACTCAACTTTATTGTAACACGCTGCAATTTTTATACACTTCGGCTAGGGGGCAAGAGGTGGGAGCAGGAAGGAAGGGGTACATAAAATGGGGTGACAGGCTTCAAGCCAATAAAATCTAACCCCATCACCTGTGTCCAGGCAGAGGCCATTTCAGGTCGGGTCTTGCTGAGTCACTCCTATGTAGAAGTGTGTGGATAGCAACAACTCACTCAGGCTTAGGAAGTTCCTCTAGGCCTCAAGTAGGCCTTGCTCACTCGAGAAGGCCCAACAACTCCCC
This sequence comes from Loris lydekkerianus, assembly GCA_963574355.1. Lineage (NCBI taxonomy): Eukaryota > Metazoa > Chordata > Mammalia > Primates > Lorisidae > Loris > Loris lydekkerianus. Next base: position 48,778 of record CAUYPK010137995.1, read on the forward strand.
CTTTTGTTTTTGTACAGTACTACAGTTATTGGCTATACATAGTCCCTGTCTTAGGTTGTCCACTCTCCCACTTTCAGTCTTACCCATCATCGGGATGCAAACATCTGAGGTTTGGTCCCTGTCTTAGGTTGACTGATTGCAGAGGGAACTTACCTGTCTTTGGGCACTATGAAATCAGTTTATTGGGGAATCTCTCCATGTCCTGTCTTAGGTTGTCCCAGTTCATGTGGGATCTTACCCGTCATGGGAAACACGGAGGGAAGGGGTCATTGGTAAGAGTCAGCCTCTCGGTTAACTAGTCGGTGGTAGTGGACCTCTACCTGATTTAAATGTATTGTCTCTATTCTACTTTGGATGAACCTGGTGATTTTATTAATAATGCAAGGTCCAAAAACAAGAAGTAACATGAGTGATGTAAGGGGACTGAGTAAGGGGAGGAGATAGGGTAACAAGCCATGTAGACCAGTCCCTAGAGGATTTTTGAGGAATTTTTTCTTCCTTCTTTCTAAGTCTTCTTGTAGGGCTCTAATTTTGTTTTGGACAATTCCAGATTTATTAGCGTAAAAACAGCATTTCTCCTATAAAAATAAACAAATGCCTCCCTTTTCAGCAGTTAATAAATCTAACCCCCTTCTATTTTGTAGCACTACTTCAGCTAGTGAATCAAGCTGTTGTTGTAAATCAAGAATGGTACCTGATAGGAGCTGAATGTCATTGATTAATTAAAGAGAGAGTTTTTGATGGAACTGGACAGTAAGGCCCAGTCCTGTGGCTCCCGTAGCCACTCCTGTGGTGATCCCTAACCCAACAAGGAAAGGGATCATGTGGATCGCTCTCTTGGCCCTTCCCCCAATGCGGCAGAATGCCAGGATGGGGAGGGGCTCAGTTCCAGGGATGATATCTACATCAGGTGTTAAAAGGGCATAAGTACACAAACCTGTCCAATTGACTGGCAAATAACTATAAGCTAGTCCTCCCCCACACATAAAAATCAAGCCAAAGGGGGGACAAAGGGAGCCATTACTTTCTGGAGTAAAATTTGAAAAGCAGGAAGACACGGGGATGTGCCCAACATTGATTCTGGACTCGTTTGGATAAGGGCTAGGCCAAAGGCACATTCCTGGAAGAAGGAGGTGCATTTCACTTGAATAGGGGGTGCTAAAGTACAATTAGGCACTGGGTGAGGAATATTATAAGTAGATGCATTGGTAATTATAACTATGAATCGAGGGGGGCCTTCGAGTAAGCACAACCAACAGCTTTCAGTGAGGGTAGGATCTGTACTGTTCAAAATGGAAAAAGTGAAGCCAAGGACATCTTCAGTGAGGGGGTCAAGGGCTAATTTGCCTGGACTCTCGGGTATAATTAATGGGTGATAATTGATTAAATTTAGGGTATCTGGACTTAAGATCCTGTTCTATCATCTTTTGAACTTTAGCTTTCAGGATGTCATCCTGGACCCAACCCCCCCACCCCCCCACCCCCCGTCTGGATTCACGATGGGAGGCTCCAACTTCCAGCCT
>CAUYPK010138007.1:0-34940 GCA_963574355.1 Loris lydekkerianus
AACACTTAGAGATCTAAAAATAGATCTGCCATTCAATCCTATAATTCCTCTACTAGGTATATACCCAGAAGACCAAAAATCACATTATAACAAAGATATTTGTACCAGAATGTTTATTGCAGCCCAATTCATAATTGCTAAATCATGGAAAAAGCCCAAGTGCCCATCGATCCATGATTGGATTAATAAATTGTGGTATATGTATACCATGGAATATTATGCAGCCTTAAAGAAAGATGGAGACTTTACCTCTTTCGTGTTTACATGGGTGGATCTGGAACATATGCTTCTTAGTAAAGTATCTCAAGAATGCAGGAAAAAGTATCCAATGTACTCAGGCCTACTATGAAACTAATTTATGGCTTTCATGTGAGGAAGGGGGAGAAGGAGGGGGGTTAGGGGGCAGGATGGGTGGAGGGAGGGTGATTGGTGGGATTACACCTTGGTGCATCTTACAAGGGTACATGTGGAACTTAGTAAATGTAGAATATAAATGTCTTAACACAATAACTAAGAAAATGCCAGGAAGGCTATGTTAACCAGTGTGATAAAAATGTATCAAACTGTTTATAAAACGAGTGTATAGTGCCCCATGATCGCATTAATGTTCACATATATGATTTAATAATTAAAAAAAGGAACTTTTGCTAACCAAATAATTACATACTCACAGTTACCATATAGTTCCAATACAGTTCCTGACACCAAAACAAACCATTTCCTTAACAGAGTGAATGCCGAACTTGGCAGTAAGAACTTTTAATTCTAAACTTCTATATGTGACAAAACATCTCAAAATCAGTAACTACGTTCTGGGATTCTGGGATTCTGGGATTTACTTAAACATAAATGAATGAAAACATCTCTGCAAATATGCTTATTACAACTTTTGAAATTCAGCAACTTATTTTGAATAAATTCCTTTATTTCTATTCCTCATCAATGTATAAAAATGAGGAAAGTGAAAGATAAGTTTCAAACTTACAATAAACTGCTCTATCATGATTTTTCTTGCTATCTATGTTTTTTTAAAATGAGTTTTTCAGTTGTTTTAAATTGTCTGATAATCAATAATAGGAATTTAATTGCTTTTGTGGACGTTATTTGAAGCCCAATTTTTAAAACCTTTGCCAAAAAAATAAAAAATAGAAAAAGGCTTTTAAAAGACAATTGGAAATTTGACCCTGACCAAATATTTGATGATATTAAGCAATTTTTTTTTTTTTTTTGTATTTTAGGGATGAAAATGGTATGGTGATTATGTTTTTAAAAACATGTAGAACCTTTATTACATTTTATCATTGCTTTAATTATCAAACACTTGTTGACTTTCTGCTGATCTGGAGCTATGCAATCTGGGGGAAGTATTGATGTAGAGCCAGTACCAGGTGGTGGCTATTCACCTCCGTTTCAAGTCCATGCCCAGCCCATTTGATTGCTTTGAGTTTGAGTCCATTCTTGAGCGCCTGCCATTGAATTCCAAGCATTTTCAAATTACTCTTTATAAAGCCAATAAAGTCTGTCTTAGCTGTTCTGAAATCATCCACTTGATGCGATATGTTATGACAACTTTAATACCATCACCACAGGATTTGTAGTGAATGCAACATTTGGCCTATTTCGTTTTTAATATGTGAACTTTGTGTATATCAAAATAACAGGTTTTTAAAAAAAATCATAGAGTATGAGAATGACTTTGAAGACGAGCAGTGGATTCTTGTTCCTTGCCTTCTTTCCACCCCACATGCCCAGGCATCTCTCAGTGACCTCCAAATACCCATTGACCCATGACTAGATTAACAAATTGTGGTATATGTATATCATGGAATACTATGCAGCCATAAAAAAGATGGAGAGTTCACATCTTTTATGTTTACCTGGATGGAATATATTCTTCTTAGTAAAGTATGTCAAGAATGGAAAAAAAATTATCCAATGTACTCAATACTACTATGAAATCAATACAAAATCACTGACACATTCATATAACTGTAGTCCAGAAAGAAGGAGGGAAGAGGAGGGAGCAGGGAGGAGAAGGGGGAGGCCGGGAGGAGGGAGAGTATTTGGTGGGACCTCACCTAATGTGCATAATGCAATGGTACATTCTAAAACTATTATAATAGCATAGAGTATGCATGTCTTACCAAAAAAAAAAAAAAAGTTCAATTGGTTTCTAAGCCAAAAATTGCAGTGTACTAAGAAGCATGAACCTCCTGGTAAAAGGGTCCACTGTGGTAATGTACAGTTTTTCTCAAATAGGGGAGGGGTTGCCCCCTAAGTGGACCCCTGAAAGTGGGTGAGAGCATTTTTAGTTGTCATAGTGCTGGCGTGGGGTGGGGCAGGTGTCCCTGGACTTAGAGCCCCGGATTTGAAACGTTTGTAATGCTTGTGATGGTGCTGCCCCACGAAAGAATTGTCCCACCCCAAATGCCAACAGTGCCCCTGAGAAGTGCTGGTGGGGGGAACATAGGGCTGAATCACAGGAGCAGGTCCAGTCCTGTGCTGGCTTTTACCAGCCTCATTTTCTCATTTATAAAATGGGCGGAAATACACATCTGTTGTGAGGACTTGGTCTGCAGCATCTTATCAGATTGTCTTTATGATATTTACGGCAGCTCTGGAGGTGGGATGGGGAAGAAAGTGGCCTGGGGTTACCAACAGCTAAGTCCATTCGCTCGCTCAGGGGTTGGCTCATGGACGGGTGTACGATTATCATTCAGGCCAAAGACAATCAGGCCCTGGATTGTTTTAAAACCTGTGGGAGAAGAGAATCTCTATTTTCAGGTCAAATTGCGGCTTGGAAACTATGAATGAGTCTGAAGCTGTGAGTGTCCACAGTGACAGAGCCTGAGAGCGTAAGGCAAAGTCAAGACATTACAGACGTAACGGACATACATTATTCAAGCCCCTGGACACAGTTGAACTCGGGCTTTAGAGCTACCCCTGGGCATATTAGTTATGTGAGAAATAAATTTCCTCTGTTAGTAAAATAAATAAATAAATAAAAGAAAAATTACTTATGGCTGAGCTATATAGTGTACTATGAATATATCTCCCTTCCTTTAAAATTTAGTTTTATTCTGTTTTTTTTCTTTTCTTTTTTTCTTTTTTTTTTTTTTTCTTGGAGACAGAGTCTCACAGCTCTCAGCAACCTCAAACTCTTGGGCTTAAGCAATTCTCTTGCCTCGGCCTCCTGAGTAACTAGGACACAGGCGCCCACCCCAACACCTGGCTAATTTTTTGTTGTAGTTGTCATTGTTGCTTAGCTGGCTCAGGCTGCGTTTGAACCTACCAGCCCCCTTGTATGCGGCTGGCACCCCATCCACAGAGTACGGGCACCAAGCTGTTTTATCCTGCTTTCAATAATTGTCTTTTATTTCCATTGTTTGGTTATCAATTTTTGCTTCCCACAATTCTCTAATAGAATCGTGTTACCTCCCTTAAAATGGTTAAAACATCAGACAATCTTTCCGTTCTACTTTTACTGCTTGCAGATAAACAGGCAGGTGATGCACAGGGGAGGTGCTGCTGTTGTCTGGAAGGGGAGCTCCCTAGGCCCGCAGAATTGCTCCACCCTGGACCATCATTTGGGGCATTTAAGCTCTCTCCTTTGCTGGGTTTCCTATTTCCTGAGTCAGATGTCTTCTTTTTTCTTGTGTTACTCTGTTGCTTGGGGTAGAGTATGTCCTTGAGCAGTTTCCCAACAAAGGGTACACAGAAAATAGATTCTTCGATATTTGTATTCTTGACAATGCACTTTCTCTCCCTCTGCACTTGAATGATACTTTGGTGGGAACAGAATTCTGAACTGGAAAGAGGCTTCCTTCCAAATATTGAAATCACAACTCTATTATTTTCTAGGTCTTAGCCTGGCTGTCGAGAGGGTCAATGCATTTGATTTAAAGGTGACCTTTTCCTTCTTTTTTTCTTTTTTTCTTCTCTTTGGAGGCTATTGAGATGTTTGTTCTTGGAGTTTTGAATTTTCATGATCATATGACCACATTCATTTTTCACATGTATTGTTTTGGGCCTTTTCTGTCCAGAACATCATGTTCTTTAATTCTGAAAAACATTCTCATGTTATTTCCTTGATAGTTCTGTTTTCTCTTCTCAGAATTCCTTCTAGTTGAACCACCTGGACTTAACATTTGCTTTTTTCTTAGCCTCCTTTCTATTTCTCTCTTACTACCTATATCTTTGTCCTTTTGTTTGATTTTCTCCACGGCTTTCTCCTGCCCGTGTAACAATTTTAAAAGTTTCTGGTGTCCTATTTTAATTTCTGCGTGTTCTTTCTTATCTGAATGTTCCTTTTTTAAAGAAATTCTTTTCTTGTTTTGTTGGTGCCTTGTTTTCTCTTATCCCAGGCTCTGGGAATGTTAATTATAGATTTATTTGATTTTTTTTTTTCCCTTGCCTGTGTTTCCTTTGTATTTTTCCAAGTTCTTTATTCATATTTGTTTGCTTTAGTCTCTAGCTTTACCCGGGAGATTTTTCAAATGCCAAACCTCTTTGACTGTTACTCCATGCTTAAAAGTGAGGCATTAGAAACATTGTTTGGAAGCTTTATATGAGGTGCTCATTGTTGTGAGATCTGGTAGGGCAGGACAGGCTTGTGGGGACTGGCTGTGAGGGAAGGGACCCTGAAAGTCCTACTATCAGTAAGTTTTTCTCTTGGAGTGCTTAGCTACTCCACATAGGAATCTTCCAGTCTTCCACCGAGGTTATGCCTCCAGCTTATTTTCTTGAATTGAGCAGAAGAATAGAGCTGTAGCTCATTATTTAAAATTGCAGAATTTCACTTAATGGTGGTCAGCATGGTCCCACCTTCCAGTTATCTAATTAACCCAGGTCCCCAGGATTGGGGTCACAGTTTCTTCATGGAGAAAACATCTAGCTTTTGATGGATGGGAAGGAGACAGTTACCTCCCTGAGTATTTGAGACAAAAGAGAGGGCTCTAGGAAGCTACTCGCTGCTCGAACAAGAGCTTCAACAAAAAAAGTCTACGTTCAGCCCCAAGTTCACTTTCACTTTGAGAGGTCATAGATGTCCCTGATTCCTGGGGCCTTCTGTGATTCTATGGCAAGAAGGGCCTATTTTAAACTGTAGTGGTACTGATGATTCAACTCTCTTTTCCTGATTAGGTCCCTTAGCCTTTTTCTATCTGCTTTCAATCTTCACCTCTTTTGTCTCTAATCCCATCACCCATTCTCCTTGGCCTTTGGGGCTAATATGTTGTTTTACCTTTTCCAGGCGCATCTGAGGAGGAAGCAGAGATGGAACATATATCTCATCTACCTGTTTACGTCTCAGACCCCCAGGGGGAAGGGACAGTTTGTTTCTTCTCATCCCTGACTTTACCATTGCAACTTTTAACCAGAAGTATTAGCTTTGACTTTTACCACTTGCTCTTTACAAACATTTTTAAATTGACAAGCACACTGATAATTCGGGTACTTAATTTGCATTGTTCAGTATAATAAGTTTCTAGGAAAAACGAAAACAAAAGTAAATAAAAGAACTTCTCCTTTTCCCTTCCACTCATCGTCCAATTGTATGAGGTTGTCTTAAATAGATAAAATATGAACAGATAGTCAATAAGAGTTTTTAAATGGAACAAAATTATTCTGGGCTGTCTGCACCCAAATCTCTGATGGAGTCAACTACAGAAATGTAAAGAAAATAACACAATCAAATAATAGAACTGATAACATTGACTCATAGTGCCTCGAGCATATCACTGTTTTGCTTACATATGACCTATACATCACTACCCATCAAAAATTCTATGGAAAAAATGGCTCTTTCTCCCATTTAGCATCCATAAATCATCTAGTCTATTGCAGCTTTATTTATTCTGGGTAGCAAACAAGTGCTACCCTACTTACAACTTGAGTTTTATCTCTAACCCACTCTGATACTTTTAACATTAGGAAGAACGAGTGTCTTTTTGACCACATAATGGTAAGAATTCAAGACTGTATATTAATGTCAGTGGAAGCGCAGAATTCTCAGTGAGAAAGCAAAAGAAGTTCTAATAACTAGAAGCAACAATGAAAATGGTGATCAAATATTAACACCATCTAGATGAATTTTTGCAGTTAACTTCTGTGGGTGTCTTGACTGCAAAAGTCAGTTCTCTCTGTGGTTAGTGACATAAATTAATTGAAAACCAGATGAAGGAACTTGCAGATACTTGTTTTAACAAGTAAATGCAGCTTGGCCTGTGGTAGGTCTCACTTTGCAAATATTACATGTTCTTAAGAAGCCAGACAGAGAACAAGTTTCAACTTGAGAGTAACAAATGTGTAAGGAAGCCAAGGAGAATGTTTTGTGGGTTTTATCCTCCTCCCTGAGAAAGAATTTCTCCACATATCTAGAAAGAAATCAGCGTAGATTGGTCCTGCAAAACAACATCATTTTCTTTTTCAGTTTTATTCAATATTAAAATATGCATGGTGTAAATTCTCCCACGATCTCTTCTACTTCCAGGGATTCATCAACTACTCAGCAAATCCAAAATTAATCAACTTATCTAAGCATCAAATCTAATGGTCCTCTTAAATTCTTTAAGAGATTCACCCTCTATGTAGTCACTTAAATGAAAAATCTTAGTCATATTCCACTACCAAGCACAGCTTTGGTACCAGGGGCTAATAAGTATTTCTCAAATAAATGAAAGGATAGATTTTCTATGCTTTCTGTTCCTCTGCCTCTATTTGGTGGTTTACTAAGTTCTATCCACTCTACTTCAAAGCTCTCCTTAAAAAAAAAAAAAAAAAATCCCTTTTACTTGCTTGTATTGTTGCTACTTTAATAGAGATGTGCAAACTTTCTAACTCTTACCCCTTTGCTATGTAAACCACCTGCAACATAGATTTCATTATAAGGCAACTTGATCTAAAAATTTTAATTTCTCTCTTCATCTGGAAGCGAAAATTCTAAACTTTTCTTCCTGCTACTCCACAATTAGTAAACTGTTCATCTACCGCTTCTCATGACTTATTAACTGAACTTTCCTTTAAAGCCATACTTCATTTTTGTCCTAATTTGATGCCTCCATGCCTGTGATATGTTATTTTCCCTGCTGGAATGTTTCCCTCTGTTCTCTAGGCTGCTTAGGTCCTGTTCATTCTTTAGCTCCTGATCCAAACATCTGCCAAGCCTCTAATTGGAATTAATTTTTGATTCCTCAAAGCTTTCATGATTCTTTCTCTTCATACTTCTGTCTAGCTCTCAACATGGTCTAAGTGTATTGTAATAATCTGTTCATGGATCCGTCTCTGTGAAGTCCTAAAAGCTCTTTCCCCCAACATTCTGATGGTGCACAGTAAATGCTAAAGAAAGTTTCTGAAATTGGCATTGAACTAAAGCCAGACATACATATTGAGAAATATATTTCAGGAGTTAGATTTAACTCTCAAAGATTTTCTAAGTCTTTCTAGTCTTTCTATTGACTTAGAAAGTCTTTAGTATTGAGAAGAGGCTGAAAAATATTAAAACAATGTGATCCAGAAGGTGACATGGCCCTATATTTCAAAAAAATCCCCTTTTCAGTGAACAGAAGTTTTCTGAAAACCTAAGACTTTTTAGCTGGGCATTGTGGGTGGCACCTGTAGTCCCAGCTACTCGGGAGGCTGAGGCAAGAGAATCATCTAAGCCCAAGGGCTGGAGGTTGCTGTGAGCTGTGATGCCAGGGCACTCTACCGAGGGTGACAAAGTGAGACCTAGTCTCACTAAAAATAATAATAATAATAATATGACTTTTAGGAGAGAAGGAAACTCCCATCTCACTCCACAGCCACCAATCTTCATGCTGTGCCTTCCCTTTTTCTTCAGATTCTTCGAGCAGACGTGCCGCTTGGCACGCTGTAGGCTGATGGCGTTCACTCTCCATTCCTTAGCTCCCTGGGCTTGCTTCTCTGCTCTGGTCTTCCAGGTGCCCTGAGTGTAGCTCTAAGAACCTCGGTGCTTAAGATGAGATAATGCCTTGTGGGTGGGAAGGGGAAAGGGGCTGCCTTGGAAAGCTTTTATTTCATTCCAGTACCTCTGAGGGAACATGAGCCTCCCTGGAATGTACTCTCTTCTCTTTTGGTTGTGTGTTTTCCTTTCTTAAAGGAGGGAGATTGGAGAGGAGCAAGCAGCCTGTCTGGTTTACACCACACACCCCCAGGGGCTGTACTGCCATAGTCCCCTATAGGCTGTGCTGATAGGCTGGGAGACTATGCTGGGAGCTTGCTGTATGAGAATTTTAACCACACATGGTAAAGGCTGCTTGGTAGTTCAAAGAAAGCTGCTCTTCAGGTTTGTTTTCTCTTAGTGAAGGTGCATTTTGTTTAATTAGAGGGAAATTATCAGAAAGTAAAGCAGCCAAGTCCGTATCTCAGTCTCTCCGCAGATTTACCACGTGAGAAGGTAGTAATTATACTTACCTAACCAGTGCTAAAAGGCTCTGGTCCAACAGAGGGATCTTTTTCCTTTTAACTTTTTATAAAAACAATTATAAATATATGTGAATTTATAGAGTGAATATAAAGACCCCACGGATGACCATACATAATTTCAACAATTATTAGTGTTTGTAGCCAATCATATTTCATCTAAATCCCACCCCTACACTCCTAGATTACATAACAGCAAATCAGACATCATGTAATTTCATTTATAAGCATTTTTAAGTATACAGTATTCTTATTAGCAAAATTATTCAAACACTTTACCTTTGATTGATAAACTTGCTCTCCTACCTGGAATTCATACTTCATTGCCTGCCTCAAAACTTGAAAACTATTTCAGGCTGCCATAGTGTATTGACTCTGTAGAACTTACATGGAGAATTGGATTGTGTGAGCTCACTCTGATCCTGTGACTAATCTATTCTGTACACAATAGCACTTGGGGAAGGGACGTCCCTCCTCTTTGGTCACCTAGTAACTTTTCACTAGTCAACAAGCTGAATAAACTATTACACTGTGAGAAAGAGCTTGGCTAGCCGATTTGGACCATCTCCTAGATTTTAGAAGAAATAACCATTGCCAAGTTTTAATTTGCTAATCTTTAGGCTTTGCTGGCAAGAAAAGACATATATCACTCTTGGAGCAGAACATGAATCCAGAAGACACGGGCTCAGGTAAACTGGGCCAAATACTGAAACAGATCTGGAGACAAAACCAGATGCTAAAGCAGGCACTCCTGGGGGATGATCTCTGTGGGGGGGTTGGTAGGCCCACTTGGATGGCCACAGTGGCCTTCTTGGCTGAAGAGCTCAGCAGGGCCCTTTACCAACTGTTGGAGCACACCACGGGTGTCCTGCGCTCCACCTGCCAGCGACTGTATGAACTGCTTGACAAGGAGGATCAAGGCATCTGGGAAAAAGGCAAGTGTTCTTGAGTTTATTCTTTCCCTGACAAACGGGCTATGAATGCACAAACAAAGCTAAGCTAGTCTCTGTCCGCAAGACACTAACAATATAATGAGGAAAATAAGAGAAGGCACAAAATGCAGGGAACATTAAGGCCTGCCCCAGTAGAGACGAACAAGTGAAATGCTTTTCATCTTCAGAATGAGACAAAATCCCATTTTTAGGTTGGGGAATAGAGAATTTTGCTAGAACAAATGTAGCATTTTAAATGAAATGTAAAGAATGAATTGGACTTATGCAGCAGAAAGTTGGGAATCTTGAGGTATTATTAACAGGGTCCGAGACTTAGAGATAGGAAATTATAGGGTGAGTTTGACACAGAGCACGTAGCTGTTCTACAATAGAATGCAAAACTCTATCTCGAGTTGTTTAAACTTGAACTTTATTAGCTGTAAATCACTGGGAAGACTGGAATGGGATGGGATAGAGAACTGGATCCCCCCACACACTTTGGGGCATAGTTCTTGGGAATAGGCCTATTACAGAGGCTATAAAGTACAGGAAGGCTAAAAGAACATGGTATCTGATGAATATGATCTTAGGCAACAGTGACTCCAGATAGAATATAGGTGGCATCATGAAAGTCTGCTCTAAATAACAGAGTAATATAATGTCAAGGCAAGTGGGAAGAATGCATGGTAGATAATATTAGGAAATTCAGTCTGGACTCTAGAGGGAAAATGATAGGCATTGGGAAAATCTTCCCTAAGGCAGCATGACCCCAAGGCCACTAGCTGGAGCTTATAACCGGGTCTTCAGAGAATTGGGCATGGTCCTAGGCAACATAGCAAAATAAATATCTATTCATGGAGCGGCACCTGTGGCTCAGTGGGTAGGGTGCTGGCCCCATGTGCCGACGGTGGCGGGTTCAAACCCAGCCCCAGCCAAACTGCAATAAAAAATGGTCAGGCATTGTGGTGGGCACCTATAGTCCCAGCTGTTTGGGAGGCTGAGGCAAGAGAATTGCCTAAGCCCAGGAGTTGGAGGTTGCTGTGAGCTGTGATACCACGGCTACAGAGGGCGATAAAATGAGACTCTCTCTCAAAAAAAAAAAAAAGGAAAAAATACATATCTATTCAGAGAAAACAAGGACTCAACTGCCAGAACAGAGGTTAAAACAAGACAGAGTCTCAGGTATAAGAGAAAAAAAAGTTGTCAGAACTGGAGCCTAAAGACAAGCTTGGGCTAATGAAAAGACGACGTGGTGATGATTCTAAAAACACCACGCTATGGGGCCCTAACTCATGTACACCTTAGTTCAGAATTGAATTGTAAAGATTGGAGAGGTGCTAAGCCTGCAAGATGTCATCAGATGACCCCAGCTGTGAGGAGAAGAGGGATGAACCAACAGAAGCACAGTGAGACATAAGGACGGAGTAAAAGATTGTCCCAGCTCAGATCCTGGTGACATTTTACCCCAGAGGCTTGACTTTGCTTAGCTGTCCCCCAGTAGCCACCGCCGGCTCCACAGAGAATTGGCATGATCAGAGCTATTCTTTAGTCTTTCAGAGACTAGTTTGAAAATTTCCAATGATCACAAGCTTAACTGAATCCAGTTCTCATAGCAGCCAACCACCCTCCCCAAATATATCACCTGCACCAGAAGAAATAATGTAGCTGCGGTGTCTTGGGCATTCAGCTAATTTTAGCCCCTGCATTTTTAAAGGGTAATTGATGATCTTTCGTACATCCATAGGAAAGGGAAGAATTCTCAAAATAATACCAAATGAGAAGTGACTTAGAGAGTTGTTAACTTCTGTTCATATTGAGGAACAGGTCATAATATCTGTCGTTAAATATTCCAAGCATTTGCATGAGCAAGAGGCATTAGATTTACTCCTTGCTACTACATTAAAAGTAGCTTGTTTCCAATTCCTAGAACTTTGAAAAGAGTGACACTTATCCAAATGATTTCTCCTTCAGGAGTTTGGCTCACATGCTCAGCAAGGGCCTTTGCAAATTTCTAAAATTATCAAGATTATCTTGACATAATGCGTTAGACATCACTGCAGAAACATAATTTGGTTCCGTTTTGTATTTCTTCTTTGTGTGTGTGTGTAGAAACCATTACTTTTATAGACTGCCTCATGAAAATAAATGAACATTTGGGGAACACTGCTACACTTCTGAAGAAAGAAGAAAAGGAGATATGTAATTTATGCAGCTTGCGCGATGAGAGTTCTCTTCAGCAGACAATGTCCACCATTCAAGACACCAAAGCAGCAGACATTACTGCAAGAAGGGAACTAAATGTCATAGAAACAGCTACTGTTTCTGCCACAAATGGTGAGCAAAGTCAACAGACACACCAGGTCCTGCTAGGAAAAAATACAACACATGTGAGTTCAGAATTAGTAGAGAAAGGAAACCAGGCGCCAGTGAGTGGAAATGTAACGCGGCAGGAAGAGTCACAGCACGAAATGTTCCCAGATAACGCAGAAAACGAAGGTGATAAACAAATCAAACCCGGGACTGCCGAGAGCGTAAGTGGTAACAAGGAAGCCATTCATGACATAATCCGGAGAACAGAGGCAGAAATTGAAAAGACCACAGAAAGCCCGAGGGCAGAGATGACCACATCCCCAGTCACATGCGACGTCTCCAATACACACGTAAATAGTTGTCCTCCCAATGACTCAGAGAATATAAAGCTAAAGGATAACATAATGGAAAAGGAGTAAGTAATGACAATGAGACGTGTTTATTTATGCCTCCTAATACATATGTTTCTGTCCCTGGCACTTGTCTCAGCACATTCAGGCTGCTGGCACAAAACACCATGAACTTGGCAGCTTTTAAACATTTCTCACTCACAGTGGTGGAGGCCTTGGAAGTAACACTTTGGAAGATTTGTCTGGTGAGAGCTTCCTTGCTATATTCTTACATGGTGGAAGGAGCGAATGAGCTCCCCTGAGCCTCTTTTATAAAGGTATTAATCCCCTCAGGACCTAATCACCTCCCCAAATTTCCCTTCTAACCCCATCATCAGTATGGGGGCTGGGATTTCAGTAGATGAAGTTTGAGCGGACAGCAACTTTCAGATTATAGCAACATATATAATATTTATATGTGAATAAAATTTTATTTTTCTATTTTATACCTCCGTCAGGTGTTATAAATCATTAATTCCGTTTAAATTACTCCTATAAAAATTTATACAGCCGCCATTACTAACAGTGTTTGTTTCTTATGCCTTTAGGAAACAAACATAGTAAATATATTTTTAAAGGAGGAAAGAATTCAATAGATGAGGAAATAGTGAAAATGAACTATTGTCTGAAACATGGACAATTTTCTAAACCACAACATTTTAAATTATAATAAGAAAAACTAGTCGGATGCAGAGTGCTAGAAAAAAATTGGAGAGAGGGCGGTGCCTGTGGCTCAAAGGAGTAGGGCGCTGGCCCCATATGCCAGAGGTGGCGGGTTCAAACCCAGCCCCAGCCAAAAACTGCAAAAAAAAATAATAGAGAATTTTTTAACCTGAGATGTATTTTATCTGTGTTCCCAAGAAAATCATCATGTGTATTGAGCTTATGTCTGTAAAACCCTTGGGGCCTCCTGGATAAGCTTCAGGAGGTACTAAAATGGAATGCAGATGTTCATACCTATTTTATTTCCCTGGAGATGGTCCAGAGCTGCTGTCAGACTCTCAAAGTACTCATGATTTTCAAAAACTGAAAGACTGATCAATTTTGTAAATGATCTCCCGCATATAAGGGGATAATAATTCCCTATTTGTCCAAATTAAATAAAAATATTCATAGACCATATTTTCCCAGGAAAACATAACATCCTTAGAAAGCAATGGGTAATAATGAAAAAAAAACAAAACAACAAACATTGGGAGTCAGATAGATTCACATTTTATTTTCTGTTTTATCACCTACTGGTTTTGTGACCTTGGGCAACTTGCTTCCTTTCTCAGCCTCATTTTTTTGATTGCAGAATAACATGTACTTCCTGAGATTATTTGGTGAGGTCAAATGGAACATGATATAAAGGGCTAGCACGGAGACACTTAGCTGACGTTCACACTTGGGTGTCTGTCAGTGTGTTAGTTTATTCTGGCCCCAACAGTCCTCACTTTCTCCACCCCCCACTCACCACCATACTTCAGTTATCCCTTCTCAGCCGTGAGGTGGTGATGCTCTTTCTGATCTACCATGTCATTTCCAGAACAATGACCTTACACAAGTCATTTTGTTCACATCGCCGTAGTTATCTCATCTCATAAAAAGAAGATGTTGGCTGTTGTGTTCCTGGAGGCCAGATAATCGAATGAATTCTATGAGTGAGTATAGTCAGTATGAGAAAGGCCTCCATAGTTTGTAAGAATGACTGCTCCTGCAAAACAGCTACCAGCCAATGTGTGGTTACCCGTTTCACTTGAGAAAAACATTGACATTTCATATTCTCACCTTTGAACATGACTCAAAGCATCAGGTAATGAGTCATTGCCTCAACCACTCCCTCTAACACCTCCTTGAGGTGTTTCCTGGTCGGTGACTTCCTCTGTGTGGCGTCCAAACCAATTCTGCTTGGCTGGTATTTTAAGGAGATGACTACCCTTGGCAGTCCCCCAGCCTCAGAAGCCATCACACCACATAAAGATGTGTATGATAAAAAAACTTGCCCAGAATGGATTGTCATCCCGTCGGATCGCTTTCTGTAGGAAGCCTATCTCTCCTGTAGCTGTCCTCATGTAAGTAGGATGGGCAAACAAGACTAGAAAAAATGGATGCGATTACAATCATGTGCTACTTACTGAGGGAGCTCATGTTCCGAGGAAGGTGCAGTTAGGCGATTTTGGCATTGTGCAAACATAGAGCACACTCATACAAACCTAGACAGTCTAGCCCACTGTACGCCTCGACAGTCTAGCTCACTGTAGGCAACAGGACAGAGTCTTCTGCTCCGGGGCTACAGACCTAGACAGCATTTTACTTTACTGAATATTGTAGGCAATTGTAACACAATGGTATTTGCATATTCACATATATCTAAACAAAGAAAAGTTACAGTAAAAGTATGACCTTATAATCTTACGGGACCACCGTTGTGTATGTGGTCTACCATTGACGAAGAAGAAGTCCTATGTTGTACATGACTATACTTTAGTGACTGGCGAGATCTAATTGATTAGGGCCAGAAGGAAAGGAGCCATTTACAGGTCTTCGCACCCGACTTCATGTGCCCCTTGGGAAACCTACCTTATGGAAGAAAAGTGTATTGAGAGGAGCGTTATTCCTAAATTATACAACACTGGGTGACCACACCTTCTGTTAAACAGTGCTTCATATTTTCTGAATTACCATTCTCACAATCCCCAGAGAATACTTAGGCAGACTGAAGTGCTGGGCAATTTTCTATTCCTTCCAACGTTATGAGTTCAGAATTGCAAATACACCAAATACATGACCTATTCTGCAGTTTCGACATTGTGTTTTTAGATTTCTGTGTTAACATGCCCTTTAAAATTCTACCTACCAGTAATTGAAAAATATCTGAAATCTGAAATCGGATAGTTCTAGAGTTAGGCATTCTAGAGTTAGAATGAGGTGTCACATGTCACCCTCTGAGTTCTCGTCAACATTTTCTACATTTCAGTCATTTCCCTGGTATACAAGAGAAGTAGCAAGAAGAGAAACTCAAGTTGCTGATTTTAAAGGAGGCATTCAACATTCATTGAGCACCTATCTTATGCCAACAATTTATCATGAGAAGTTTAAAGGGTTTTTGTCATTGGCTTGTCACACTTTTATGAATTAGATATTAGTTTTAATTTGTAATGGATAAAGTAACCAGTACTTTCAAATGATTTGAGGTAGCATAATATTATCTATATTTGAGAGTTTAGCCTTTCACATTAAGGACAGACAGAGACAATTTTACTAGTTTTAAAAATTGCCATTTGTGGGATCTTTAAAATCAAGTTAAATTTTTCAGGTCTCAATTTTCTTATCTGTAAAATGGAGCTGAGAGAAGTGCCCACCTGATACAATAATTGTGAAGATTAAATAAAGTAACATATTGCCTAATGCCTACTCCATAGAAGGCACTAAAATATTAGTTAAATATTAACTAAAATATTAGCTAAATATTACTAAAATATTATTAAAATATTTTAATAATTATTATTAATGGGTAAAGCCAAATTGTAAGTGGCTGATCTCAAATTTGAATTCAGATTTATAAGAATCTAAAATCATCTACAAAAATGATGGGTTTTTTTATAAAAGGGTAAAATGAATAGTACCAAAAAGATTTTTGATGGATTCTTTGAGGATTGTAAATAATTTGATCCTAAATAAATTCTCTATCCTTTTGTACATTTCTCCGTTTTTCTAAAACTATGTAATCATCATCATCATCATTTAATCTACTTTGTTTAGACAATTCTAATATCTCATATGTGATTACTTTCTCTCCTCTCAATTGAGGAAACTATTCAGGTATTTGGTACTTGGTTTATCAAAAAGCTTCATCAATCTCAGATACTTATTGTGGAGCGAGTAAAACTGAGGAATGAATCACCTGAACAATAATAGTAATAATAACAATAGTTATTACAGTTAACATATAATACTTCTAGGTGCTAGATATAGGCCTGATCACTTCATTTAATTCACACAACTTTCCAATGAGATCAATATTGTTTGATCACCATTTTACAGTCAAGGAAACTGAAACAAAAAAAAGAAAACGTTGCCCAAGGTCATAGAGCAAGCAGGAGAACTGGGATTCACATTCAAACTCTTGCGCTAGACTTTGTGCTCCTCTGCATTTAGATGTAAGACACATAAATAATTATAAAAAATATATTCTTTTTTTCCCCTGCAGGTACCTTGATGTGTTGAGTGATGGTACTGACCCTCAAGTGTCTTGTTACATTACAGCACCATTATATGTTCTACAGCAACTCAAATGCCGGATAATTAATAACATGAGTTCTTTAATAGTGAGTGATTATGAAGAGTTGGTCAGTAACGTCATCACTATTGAATGTTCAGAGGGGGAAAACAAAATTCCATTTCCAATACGCATTGCGATTCCGTTTACTGCACATTATAGGGGAAATTACAGAGACATCATGGTGAAAGTGTGGGACGGTCACCTTCAGTCAAGTTACCTAAACCCCAATTCACTGGAAGGGGTGACAGGAAGTTCTAAGGTTGGTAGACACTTGGCTCCTCTTCTGAACATTACTCAGACTAATAGACTGTAGTGCAGATATAGTTGCTCCATAGGTAACAAATGAAAGGGTTGATAGATTTGTGCTAGTGCTTTCCCACGTTGCTGCCATCCACAAAGATCAAAGGGCAGAAATCATTGGGCAAATTTAGAAATGCAGAAATTGGGTCTAGGACCTGGAAAATGTTTATTCACCTGAAAAACAAAACCAGCGTCACAGCTTAATTACCTGTATACTATAGACTAGCTTTAGACTAACGTTTCCAACGTGACAGGTGCCTGTCTAAATTTAAGAATGTTTGAATCTTCAGATGATAGCAGCTTATTTTTTATTAAAAATTGTGTATGCATATGCTTTGAGATAAAAATTAGGTAAAGAAATGAAATTTAGTCTGTACCTAGAAGATGGCATATGTGGCAGTTAGGATGTGGGTTGCAGAAGAAGATTGCTTAGGGTTGGAATCTGGCTGAAATCCTACACTTTCTTGCTATGTGAACTTGGATAAATTATGGAACCTTGATGTGACTCAATTTCTTCATCTGCAAAATGACCACAATAATGTCTAGTTGATAGGATTATAAGGATTAAAGAGATAAGACATTCAAGAAGATAACAGGAAGCCTAAAAACACTGATTAATTGTTAATATGTTATCATTTTTATGGCAGACTATATTGTAATAAATCTGAGGGCCTCTATGATCACAGATTCTCATGGTTTAATGTTCTAAAGAGAGAATACACACAACTATTCAAATTGGAATAGAATTGATGGGGACTAATATTTAAGGTTCTTCCATGAGCCATTGAACTTATTTGTAAACAATTAAAATATTTGTCTTTTTAAGCTATATGTATAAGTTGTCCTTATTTGATGAAGAGGGCAGGGAATAAATGTAAAAAAACTTGTATGCATAAGAAATTCTTTATAAAATTCTCTTTTCTGAGTTTCACATAATGCTGTATAGTTGAAGTTGAAAGTTAAGCCCATTCTAATTACTCACTCCAATTAATATAACTAATGTATTTTATATTTAGCATGTAAAAAGAAAAGAACATTTCAGGATGACCTCCTCCCCTTCTGATGCCTTGTGCAGAAGAGAACGTGAAGTCCTCAGGAACCTGTGAGGAACTGGCCCCACAGATCTTTCATTAAGGAATTTATTTGCTGGTCTCCCAAAATCAAGGACATACAAATTGTAGCTTTCAGTCTGCAGGCTATGTGTAGCTCCTAAAACCCAATGTCTGTCCCAATTTCACACTAATAATGAATTAGAAGTTTATCTTTACAGGCACAGAACCAGAGACAAGTCAGAATCAGACATTCTTACCCCGACCCAGGGATATCTGCATAATTTATGCTCCTTTCTTCCTTTTTTGCTTCTAATATTGGCTTTCTTCTTATGTAAACTTTAGACTTTTCTGAGTCTTGTAAGAATGTAACCCTTTACTCTTCCCTTTCTTTTTTCTTTTTGTGGGTGCTTTCAAATGCTGAAACTTCCAAATTCCCCTTAAGAAAAATACCCACAAATTTGTCTGTGGTTTGTATTTTCCCCAGGCAAGTCCTCAACTCTGGCTTAACCTCTACTGATTGATATTTTTGCTTTCATCACTTATTTGGGTTGACAAGTCTCAGACACTTAGAATAGTCTGGACAACATCGCCTTTGAGTAGAGCTTTTTAATCTTAACCAACCTGTGCGATTGTCACAATAAAAGCACCAACTGCTCATAGAATACATACTTTTCACAAAATGGGTATGAAAGATGTTTAGTGATAATCAAGGCAAAAGAAAACAAAGGAATAATTTTCCATTATAAAAAGTAAAAGCATACATTCTTCTCTTTATAGAACTGGCAGTTATCTCTAATTTTCACTCAAGAACATGTAAACTCTGGATTCTTTCCAAATTGCTATAGAGAGCAAATGACATTTAAAAATTCCAATTTGTAAAAAAATATTTTGGTTTCTTAGTATTAGCCAAATGTGGTCTAAACACATGGCAACTACTAGTGGTTTCTAGAAGATTTTTCACCATTTTCCCTCTGGCCAATTGAGAACATTTACCACGATCTGAATTTTCCCAAGATATTGTGAAATCTCTCCCTTACTCAGCTTTCAATGAGAGCTTTCCATTGTGATTGATGCTGAAATGTTTGGGTGTCTGTATGCGGGATTATCCACTCAAGCCGGGTGGAGCCCGGGGCTGCCTTTTGTGAAAGCATGAACAGACCAAATTACTTCTAAGTCTGGTTCCTCAATTTAAGTTTGGGTGATTACATGAGTAGATCGTTCTTTTGTTATCATTATGTACTCAGCTCCCTTTTGTGCAGTAAACAAACTTAAATGTGTGCCTGGCTTGTATGAATTACAAATTTGAATGTCACTATACAGACAAGAACCACAAATGTGTCTGTCTGCAGGAATCTAGACCCATGGCCTGGAAGGAAAGAAATACATAAAACGACTTTATTTTGGGAGCCTAAGAGAAGAAAGAATTTGCTGACAGCATAGTTGCTATAGCTCTTGGTAAACTATCCAAATAATGAAATTCTAGTCCTTAGAATTTCCTAAAACAGTGGTGAATCTTTCTGGATAAAGGTCAATACACAAAATCTATTCTAGCTCAAGTAGGCTAGGATTCCAGAAGCAATTATTAGCAATATTTGTGAAAACACTGAACATCGCTGCCTATTATACGTACGCATTTTTGGAGGGGATTTAATTTAAATTTCAAAATGTTTATTTCTCTGTTTTTTATCATGAAGTCCAACTTTGAGAAGCTCTTAATTATCTACTTCTATTTCATCTTAGGAAAGGACTGTTCATTTTAGGTTAATGGAATCATTCCACATTGAAGGTGATTACATGGATGATACATAATATTTTTTTTTCACAATCTACAGAGCATATATACTATGTACTTTTCAAACAGCACTGTAGCTTGTTCTGATGTCCTTTAATCCACGCAGGGGAACTGTGCTGCGGTGAAAATTTACAAGCTGGGTATCTTCTCTGTTATGTCTTGTTTAAAGAAGGAGTCCTTCATAGTAACTAAGAAAGGCCTCACTTTTAAGTCAAATGTGGATTCCAGAATATCCTTCAATTATTCTCCAGGAGTTTTCAGCTCACCGGTGCTTATACAATTAAAGGTAAATAATAAAAGGTAGTGACTTCCTTCTCAGAGATTTTGTGTGTCTTTAAGCATGGTCCTGAAGAATAAAAAGGAGGCTAATATTTAATATAGCAATAAATAGATTCTTCTGTTGCAGTTCTAAGGGCCTAGCATACTGTGGTGTCAGTGAGACTCTGATAGATATTAAGCATAGTAAGTCTCACTCCAAAATAAACTTTCACTGTATTTGAAAGTTTTTCCTAATGAATCTTTTGTGTTGTTTTGTTTATATTTAAAAAAACATGTTGCATACATAGGAATGAATTGATAACAAAGTCTGAGACACCCATATGACTGAGATGTTCATCTAAGAGAATGGCAAAAAAAAAAAAAAAAAGGATAAACAATTAAAATATTTTTTATTATGAATACTTGGTTGTAATTAATTAGGAAACATCAGCTCTTTGGGGAACAAGGATTTAATAAATACACACGCTATTTGAAAAGTTGTAGTGTGTCAACACACATTTTAGAAGATTTATTTCCTAAATAATATTCCCTGTTTTTCTAGCCTCATCCCTCTCCCATGCACTCCCTGTTATTACCATGAATGGTATGTGAAAAGAAATTAGGAAGAAAACATACAACAATTGAAACTTTGGAATTATGTCAGCTACTTTTATTATTAACGATTCTTACACGAAAGAAAACTCTTAAGTAAATACAGTCTTGTTTTACTATTTCTAAAGATCTTTACATCTAACATTACTTGTGATTAGAAATTACATACAATGTCGATTTTGGTTTTTAGGTGATTTTGGTGGCTACACCTAAGAAGGTTTCTCAGTTATTTTTAATAATTTGGGGAACCTGGATTTCAGAAAGACTTGGTTAAAAGGGACTCACATGCTGTGTCTTTCATAAATTGTATGTGTTTTATAAGACGCAGTGTTGATTTTAGCTAACAATGTAGAGGTAAGTCTATACTCATGAAATTTTCAGAAAATTGGATTAGCAATGTACTGATACTTTTCTCCTATTAAAACATAAGCAAATATATTTTCTTCTTTATTTAGATCCAACCAGTTGACCCATCTTTGGTGGCATATTTGAAAACACAGCAAGACACTTCCTACTCAGTGCTATCCACAAGTCCTCTGGTTCACGTCCAGCACCCATCAACTCATCCTTTTCAGAAGCCAGTCACTGTATTCCTACCTTGTTCTCCACATCCTGATAAAAAGCATCTTGGGTCTGAGACAGATCAGAAAAGAACCACTAGTACCACAACAAACAGGCTCACACCTTCATATTTCAATTGGTGAGTGAGATCCTAACTGCAAAGTGACTTAATGGTGCGTGATTGAAATCACTATCCAATGTCTTGTATTTAATTATCAGTATTAAAATACAATGAAACATTTTAAATCTAGAATATTGTGTATCCATAAAAAGTAATGATTCTAGCTGTAATGGGCTCAGAAGTGTGCTATGCATTACCCAATAAGAATGATAGGAAAGAGGTAAAATTAATTCTTCCTTTCAAAGAACTTCAGATAGGGTGAAATTACAAAGGTGTGATATGGTGGTTTTAATTGCTACATTTAAAAGTGTTCTATGAATGTAGGAAAATGATGAACTTTACCTTTTATAAAACAAATTAAATTTGAATTTAATAGGTAGCTTCCTCCTCTCAACTTTTATGATTAAAGAAAAAATCAGGGGTAGCACCTGTGGCTCAAAGGAGTAGGGCGCCGGCCCCATATATTGGAGGTGGTAGATTCAAACCCAGCCCTAGCCAAAAACTGCAAAAAAAAAAAAAAAAAAATCCACACCAATAACACAAATAAACACAATATTACCATCCAGAAATGACAAGCTAACAACAAACAAGGTATAATGAATGATAGTAATTCTGATCTTAATTCCTATTCTTTAATTTAATATTTGTTAAATATTAATATCTTCTTTTTCCTAATAAACAAAGTGGAAGGGAGCTCTCCATTCTTTGGTTCTGAAGGGTAATTTTTTTTTCTCTGTACCATCAGAAGAGAAACAACAGACAAATAATTGAAATAATAACTGCTATTATTTGAGAGGCTTCTGTGTGCCGGTTTCAATATGTGTATTACCTGATCCAGTCTAATTGTAATAGTGAGAAGACTTAAACTCAGTGATATCATGAGTTTATGCAAGTGCTGCAGTCTTGATCTAGACTCGCATATATCTCTTTGTAATCATGACTCTCTATAGCCCCCTTGTTCTGATTTGAGGCTGTAAGACTAGATACTGAGACATGGATGATTTTATTTTTCACACTATGTCTGCAGTTTAGGAATGTGGCAATAGTAGCATGTCGGGTTGTGACTATGTGAAGAAATCAAGCTCTCTTTAGAGTTAGAAAAGTAAGAGACAACATAGAAATACAGAGGCCAGTCCCTGTCTTCCTGCCTGTTACAGGTGCTTTTGGTACCAAAACTCTACATACGTGTATGTGTGTGTTACTCATTGTTTAACGATGGGGATACATTCTGAGAAGTGTGTTGCTGCGTGATTCTGTCATTGTTAACACAGAGTGAATTTACATCAGCCTAGATGGTCTAGCCTACTGTCCCCCTAGGCTATATAGTATATTCTGCTGCTCCTGGGTTACAAGCCTGTGCAGCATGTTACCATGCTGAATACCATAGGCGACTGTGGCAATTTATCTAATCCATGTTCCTATATGTTTTGTTAAAGTAAGACTTAGATGGATGGCGCCTGTGGCTCAGTGAGCAGGGCGCCAGCCCCATAGACTGAGGGTGGTGGGTTCAAACCCAGCCCTGGCCAAACTGCAACAAAAAAATAGCTGGGCATTGTGGCAGGCACCTGTGGTCCTAGCTACTTTGGGAGGCTGAGGCAAGAGAATCGCCTAAACCCAGGAGTTGGAGGTTGCTGTGAGCTGTGTGATGCCACAGCACTCTACCGAGGGTGACAAAGTGAGACTTTGTCTCTTAAAAAAAAAAAAAAAAAAGTAAGACTTAGGTATATTCTAGAGTTTCCAATTGAAAATGTAGCATTCTAATAGATGAAGACTTTTTCTATACCAAATACCCAATAAAATATTTATATATTTTTTTAAAAAGATGAGATGTTAATCCTAAAAATGGACTCTGAATGGTGACCTGTTGCTAGAATCTGGTAAGTGTTTCTACCCTCTAGATGGCGGATGGCCAAGAATTAATGAAACAATTTGTGGCTGACATCATAAAACGAAGCAGTTACATTGGCCTGAAAGATAGTTTAAAAAAATCCCAATTTGCCTGTTCTTTATTGTTTGATCTCATAGTTCTGTATATACCAATAAGAATATGAATTGACCCCTGTAATACACAAATATCATTTTACAGTGATGAGGCCACTGTCTCTTTGCCTCTTCTTCGCTATATTTCGACATTCCTCAAAAACAGCAAGGTAGAATGTGGAGGGAAATTGAAAGTGTAGTGAATCGTCAAGAATAAAATTCCACAAGTAAGTAGGTCACTACAAAAGTTTTGGGACAGACTGTGTCTCACTTCCAAGAAACACAGTTGATTGTGCCCTTTCTCATTCCCCTGGGCAAATTTCAACGTGCTTGGCTTATCAGCGCTGCGTGAAAGCTTCATTTCCTTCTGTCAGCGTGGATTTTACATTTCTTGATTTTTGTGCATCTCAAAGCTTTAGTAATGACCCATAGAGAGATAAAGGTAATTATCTAATTCAAGCCCGAGTAGAAATGCATCCTGAGAGTGGCATGTTTTCATGCGTTTAGTCTATTCAAGGTTTTGGAAATGCAGTTAGGCCAGGTAAGGAGAAAGTCGCACATCCGTCCAGAGGCATTATACCACGTGGCTAGACCCTGAATGTGAAGCAGTTATTATGCACATGGACCTGCCTTCCAGATCTGAGAAAGAGATTCAAATAACTAACAAACTAAAAATAGTGGATGAACATAGAGAGTAAGAAAAAACTCAAAAGTCCTACCTGGTATTTTAAGAAACAAAAATTGCTGCCATGATTACAAAAGAAGAATCAAAACAGCAAAAAACAAACTTGTAGAATTACAAAAAGAGAGAATCCCCCTGACATTGAACGCTAATTTGAATACTGCCAATTACAGTTACCTGGAGAACATGAGGGAAGCCTACTTTGTAAGTTTAGGAGTGTCCAGTAAGCATAATTTCCAGGAAACAAGTGCAGATAGCCATCAGAGTGGATCAGGAAATGATGAAAGGACAGCAGGCTGAACCATAGAGATAACCTGAGATGAAAAGGGATCAAGATACGACCAGGAGTCATTTCAGAGTGATGTAACCTAATAATTACAGGTGTCATTGATGAAGAGACGAAGCAATCCTAAAAGGTACAATAATCAAAGGCACCATTAAATTTAATTTTTGAGGTTGATTAAAGCCTTGAGTTAGGAAGTGCTGATTGACAACATTCTGAAAAAAGACTCATACTAAAACATGACATGGCAAACTGAAACATAGCTTTAAATAAAACATAATTCCACAAGCATTCGTTCCCAGAAACAGACGGAGTGAAAGAGACCAAACTCAGTCTAGCCTCAGTCTGATTCTTTGCAGTACTGATATCAGGGGAAAAAAATGGATCCAAAACATCAAAGCTCCAACAGGACAATGTTGGGGAGTTATGGTTTTCATGCAGCAAAGACGTCATTTTGTTTTCGTTGTTTTTCTTCTTTTTTAAATACATAGGCTCACAAAATGTGCGATTCACATGCTCTTAACAAGACAGATACATAGAGAAAATTAATAGGCTGATTTAAAAAAAAATTCAAAATATCAAAAACAGGAAAGCATTATGCTTCCTTTAAAAATCTAATATTGAGCATAAATGATATAAAAGCAAAAGAAGAAAAAATTATGGCCGAGAGCTAATAGACAGAAAATACATTTTAAAAAATCCAGCATTGTGACATGTATGTTCTTAAGAGAAAGCCAAAGCAAGATAATATAAATAAAATTATTCATTATGACAATAAATATAAATTATCCATATTTCTTAACCTTCCTTTGATATTTTAAATAATATCACATAATAATTTATATGCTATATGCACATTGATTTCTTTATTCATTACCTCTCCTTTTTTTATTACATCATAGCTGTGCACATACATGCAGTCCTGGGGTACAATGTGCTGGTTTTATATACAATTGGATGTGTTTTCATTCATTACCTCTCTCATCCGTTGTTTAAATTGTTCACTTCAGTCACTATGATTCCTGTTTCTAAAAGGCTATTACTATACATCATCTTTCTTTTTTCAAGCTGCTTTGTTTTTTTCATTATGATTTATATAGTTGACATTTGAGCACAGGAGTTGGGGTGCTGACACCTTGTGTAGGTGAAAATCTGCATGTTAACCTTTGTTCAAAACCCTAACTACGAACAGCCTACTCTTTCTTGATCTGAAGCCTCACCAATAACATACACAGCTGAGTAACACGTGTTTTGTATGTTTTATTCTGTATTCTTATAACACAGTAAGCTAGAAAGAAGTTCAAACTCACGTTATTCAGGGGGAACTGTAGTTCTTCCTTCACTCCTTGAATTATTCTGAACATACTTTTTCTAAGGTCTCGTTCAGATTAGTCTGTTCACATGATGTTTACTATTACACAATCTATCTATGAGGATGGGGTTATTTTGTTGACTATCTTTCATACTGATTCTATTCTAAACATTCATTTCCAAGTACTAATAGTAATTTTTCATCAGATACAAACACCAGCTGTTCTTCCCCTGTTTTCTCTAACCCCAAGCTGTTGTGTGACTGTGTGTGTGTGCACCTGCTTCTTTGCTATTCTCTTAAGGCAATGTGCAAAGGGATTTTGGTTGTCTGTGCTATTTTTCTCTTTCATGGCCAGTGACGCCCTTCTGAGATCTCGGCTTTATGACTTAGTTTCAGCTCCCTTTTGGTGCAGCTGGAGTGTACATTTAATGTCTGGAAGTAGATACTGAACTCTAGGCTCCAGCACCTGGCTTGCGTGCATGGCTGGGCTTGGGGAGAACAGGCTGACGGGGAAAGGCACACCTAGGGAATCAGTTTCTGAGGTTCTCTAGGGAACAAAGAGAATCCTTGCTTTTTACGATCTTTGATTCTCAGATCTAGGAGACTTTCATTTCTTCTTTTGAGTTTACCGCATGTGCGTACATGTGTATGTGTATGACACGGTGTTCAGAATTCCTATGGAGTAGGTGATGGCTATTTGCTATCAGTGAAATGAACCAAGCTAGAAATCTCCATTTCTTTGCCTTTGTACATAATTTCTCTGCTAGGTAATCCCTTTCCTATCGCATTGAGCCGAGGACTCTTGCTTATTCTGTAAGTTGAAGTTCAACTCTTTTCTGCCAAAACATCCACAGATCTTCAGGAGGTGCTGAGTGCTCTTCCCTTCGTGCCAGCCCCAACTTTTGCACGTATCTTATATCACACTGGAGAAAGAACACACATTCCTGTCTCCTTTTTTCATCATTTACCACAATTGCAACATAAGAGGTACTAAAAAATTAGGTATATTAAATGAACTAATGGGTAAACTTGTGAAATCATCTAAGTTTTTGACAATGATAAATTGGTATCTTATAAGGTGCCTTGTTCTTATTAAAGCCAGAATAATAGCTATATATTTCTTTCCATTGAGAAGAACATAAAACCAGCAAATGAGAACCTTTCTCAACTGTTTATTGCATCAAAGAGTGAGAGTCAGTTGAACATTTTCTATGGAAACCAAAACACGATGAATGCCAGAATGAAAAAGATAACTATTTGAGGCCAGAACCTAGTCTGAATACTAAGAATAAAAGGTTGTAATACATTACATTCTTTCATGGCTGAACGATTTCTAGGGAAAAGATGAGGGTCATTTAATTATAAGCCAGAAAAACATCTCAATAGATACACAAGGGGAAAATTAATTTATTAAAATGTATGGAATGAATTCATTAAAATAAATTATTTTTACCCTTGTATTGCTATTGAAGTTTTTTTTATTAAAATTCATTCCATACAAATGTTATGCAGCCTTAAAGAAGGATGGAGACTTTATCTCTTTCATGTTTACATGGATGGAGCTGGAACATATTCTTCTTAGTAAAGTATCTCAAGAATGGAAGAAAAAGTATCCCATGTACTCAGCCCTACTATGAAACTAATTTATAGCTTTCATATGAAAGTTATAACCCAATTATAGCCCAAGAATATGGGAAAAGGGGTGGGGGAGAGGGAGGGGAGGGGAGGGGGAAGATGGGTGAAGGGCGGGTGCATCTCACAAAGGTACATGTTAAATTTACTAAGTGTAGAATATAAATGTCTTAACACAATAACTAAGAAAATGTGGTGAAGGCCACTTTGATGAAAATATTTCAAATTGTATACAAAACCAGCACATTGTACCCCATGATTACATTAATGTACACAGCTATGATTTAATAAAAAAATTCATTCCATACATTTTTAGAAAGAAATTAGAGAGTTAAATGGGAAACTTGTTTTTGTCCATGAAAAAAGATTTCCTACATAATACTTTTATTTTTTAAATTTATCTCTTATCCTGAGAATATTTGTAAAATACTGTATATGTGAGTCATCCTGCATAATAAAATGGACAATTGGCAAAGTGACTATCGACCTTAAGAAAGTGAACATTACCATCTCACACATCACATTATTTACTTGGTCCTCCCTTATCGCATCCCCTATTTTTCCCCCACTGTATTTCTCATCCCCACCAAAGTTTACCATTATTCTGGAAACTTCAGGCACCCTTTCTTTGCTTATATTTTTTTTAATCACATGTATTTGTATTCCTACCTATCCAATGCCTTTTTCTTCTGTAGCACTCTTTAGGTTAAAGTTGAATCATGAACCCAGCTGTGGTTCACTTGGAGCAAGTACTGGACAAGGGCGCGAACATGGACGTGCAGTCCACTAGGGTCCTCTCTGGAGACCACCTAGCACATTTGGGATAAGATTCGAAGTTGACGATGATTTTTTCCTGATATTTGGGGGGATATTAAGCCACTCTTTATGAATTTCGTTATTAATGTTGTGAAGACTGTAGTAGATATAATTTTCACAACTTCGTGGTGAACTGCTTTACCGTGCCAGCTGTGGTTAAGCTTTTCTCTTTGGTATCCTGCAGTTATCTATGATGTATCTAGAAGCAAATTTTGAAAAAAATTTATAAATATAATACATTGAGCTTCCTGAATGAGTGGATTTATGTATTTTCACATTTCTGAAAGAATTTTGTGTTTTCTAATTAAATATCGGCTCTTCTCCTTCTTACCGACCATGTCCTTCTGAGGTTCCAGTTAGATGTGTATGTAGCGGCCTCTTTCTAAATTCCATATTTCTTTACTTCTGTCTCCGAACTCCCTGTCTCTGTGTGCTATCTTCTGTACATTTTCTTCACCTGCCAGTTCACCATGTCAAAAATAAAAATCTACTTTTAAAAAAATAAATTAATTAATTAAAAATAAATAAATAAATAAAGTATTCTCGAGTTTATGATTTTCAACCTTTTTTTTTTTTTATTTCTTAAAGTCCAACTTGGCTTTTACTTAAATCTTCCTGATTGTTCTCGACAGCCTCTTGCTTCCTGCTTATTATTTTTGCAACGCTGTCCTTCATTTTACTAAACGTTTCCTATACAGTTGCCTTCATCCTGCAGCTACTAATTCCAGTATCTGCGGTCTTTGGAATGTTCGTGCCTGTTGCATATTGCTTCTGTTGTTCCCCGTTGATGGTAGTTAACTCCTAATTTGTTTGGGAGGTTGTGTTTGTGAGCATGCACATGTGAAATTTCTTCAGGCATAAAATAGAATTGCTTTTCTCAAGATGGCATTTGTTTCTGCCTCTGCTGAGACCCAGCTGCTAGTTATTTGGGCGTGTGTTTAGAGCCTTAGTGATGCTCTCAAGGTCACCTTTCCCATGTGGTGGAAATCCCAAGGATCAGCAGCCCCGTGTTCTGCTCCCTTGATGATGCCTACACTTTCATGCTCCTGGATCTCAGATACTGGGAGCGTATGTGTTCTCTTAGTAATCCTATCATTCCTGTCTGATTGCCCCGTCAGCTGCAACTCCTGACTTTGCATGCTTTTTTTAGAAAGAAGTTTGGGAAATTCTTAAAACATTTCCCCTATTTATGCAAGCCAAAAAGACACGTACTAAAAAGCATGTTTACATGATCTAGTTGTTTTAAAATAGGAGCAGAAAAGGACCTCGGATTATTTATTCTCAATTTGTTATGTATAATCTGTGTTGTGTATATTAAATTTATAATACCTTAGAAAGTCAACCTAAGAAAGAAATGGCAATTTTATAGATAGAAAAATCACACATGCTGCATTTACCTTGGGCTTCTCAGTCAGTACTATATTGCCAACACAAGCAAATATCATTCAATAGAGTAAAATGATTTCAGCGAAATATTAAAGCAAATGCTTACTGAGAAAGTGAAGTTGTTTTCATTTCTTAAGCTTGAAGACAGTGTACTAGAAATATTCTAAATCCATA
This sequence comes from Loris lydekkerianus, assembly GCA_963574355.1. Lineage (NCBI taxonomy): Eukaryota > Metazoa > Chordata > Mammalia > Primates > Lorisidae > Loris > Loris lydekkerianus. The sequence continues at coordinate 29,296 of CAUYPK010138007.1, forward strand.
CACATATGCATAGACCATTGTGCTTCAGAATATGAAGTTCCCTGTGAATTGGAAGTCAAGGTAAAAAAAAAAAAAAAAAAAAAGTAATTTTTCAATCAAAAAAGACCTACCCTTGAAAATTTCCCAATAACATCTTTTTCTATTTGAGGAGACAAAATATTAGGTGCCCTGGAGCAGATTTTTTTTATCTTGAAAAAAACTTCTGAATATCTTTTAAGGCATTTATCTGAGAGAGATGTAACAAAGCATTGTTAGACTTGAGATAACACGTCCATGGAGTATACAACTCTTTGTCTACGCAGCGCCTTATGTTTTGGGAACTGTACTATGATTTCTGGAAACTGCCCATTCTATTCTATGTGGATCTAACAGGAACTTTCATGTTTTCCAATGTCTCTATATACATGGTATATATGATTAAACACTTGACCCCAAACAGGCTGGTCATAATTTCCTAATGTCTAAAATTGTGGACATAGGAAATTTTGGACTTAATACCAAGGTCAGTTTCTTGGGTAGTTCACATTTTAAGATATAAAATTCAGCTAGTGTATGATGCCCCATGATCGTATCAATGTACACAGCTATGATTTAATAAAAATAAAAAATAAAATAAAATAAAATAAAATTCAGAAGTTGTCAATGGTCATGCTCCCACTGTTTAGGGAAAATTTTCAATCACATTGGAGATAAAAAAGAAAGCTGTAGAGAAGAGAAAGAATAATTCAATAAAGATAATGTCTGAATTTCAGATATTCCAGATTCAGTTTTTCTCTGAGATTATGCTCATTTGTGTATTTGCTTCTTTAACAAATTATATTCTAATTTAATAATTGATTCATTTTATAATTAAGTGAAATGAATTTGGTTTTCTGTTACTTGTACCCTACAGACTCTTAACCAGTAACTCCACCTTACCCATATACTTCTTGGTATATGGAATTTACTGTCCCTGGGCATGGACGGGTAGGTCTGCAGAATGGAAACAGAGCCTTCTGAGAGAAACAGATTGAAGTCATCACCTCCCCCACCATGAGGTGTAACGTTATGGAAACATCTCTGTGGGGTTGATGTGGATACGGGCAACATAGGCTCACTAGTAAGGCTGGACTAAATACAAGGCAGGCCTAGCACTGAAGACATTTCTTTGGAAAAATAACTGTGTGCCTGTTGAGAGCCTGTATTTCAGAGCTCGTTGGCCTAGGGGTATGATTCTCACTTAGGGAGCCTGTAATTGTTGGGTAAGTGGGTCCACTAACGTATCACTGGGAACGGAGCTCAGGGTGAGGTAACTGAATCATATATAACATAATCCTGAGGAGCGAGCTCTCCTGACTCTCCTCTTTACACCTTGAAAAGGTGCGCATGCTGACAGGTGTGCCCCGGCAGCAGAACAACATCAGGCCATGAGGGGCCCTCTGCTTCCACAGCAGCGAAGCAGCAACCGCAGCAAAGAAGAGAGCAGGGACCATACCTGAGGACCAGGGCTGCTTGGACAAAGTGGATTGATTTTCTCCATGCAGTGATTAAAACTGGAAGTAATGACGCCTTAAACCAGGAAACCCTCCAAGGGACCTAGAGTCAAAAAGGACAGTCGATTTAGGAGGGACCTTGTCTCTCACTGTTGTGATGGGGATTCAAGTCATTGGAATGGATACTCAAAAGTGATTACATGGGTTACGAATGTTAAAATTAGAGAGTACAACTTGGCATAGTACATGGTCACTTTACAGACTAAATAAAAATCTACCTAGGAAAAAGAAAGACTACCAGAAATCCATCAGCGTATTATAGTATGATATTTGACTGTGTACACTTTCTTCTTCCATCTACTTTTCTATTTTAAAATCATTCTATAATCAATATGCATGATTTAAAATGGGAAAAATCTTAATTTTTGGAGTGCAGCATACGATTTAAAAATCAGTACTTTAATGAGTAAATTACAGTTTTCTAAGAAGAAGTTAATCCTAAAACATTGATGACATTCACACCTATGCATTATGCATATCACAAAGAAAGCATTCTGAATGTAAAGTATGGTATAATAGGAGAATTTTGATTATATAATTACTTGTCAACTTCTGCATCATATATAACTTATTCCACAACTAAAGCAGCATGCACATTTCTAATCAATATCCTCAGAGAGCTTAGTACTGAGTGAGTCCCAAGCATAATTTGATCATTTTTAAGTAAACAAAATTTTAAAATAAAGGTTTTATTGCATTTTATGGAAATAACTATATCAAAATGTTGTCTTCAGTGGAGTCTGATCAAGTGCTATTCACTGCTGGACAATATTAGTTGACAAAATTTGCTAATAGCACATTTAAAGTAAATAGTTTAGTTGCTGAGCTGCTAACACCTGAGACACAAGCATACCATTAGATTGTTTAATTTGAAGATGGATTCAAATTATCATATGTGTCATATTTAAGTATAAGATTGAGCCTTATGTCATTAAAGACTCTTTTGATTTAAATGACAGTAAAGCAAATCTACGGGTTTAAGCAATAAAGGATTACTCTGATCTATGTAAATGAAAAATCTGGAGGTATATTTATCTTTATGTTTTTTTCTTGAGCCAGGAAGAAGCTTCTCTTCTTCTCTCTCTGCCTTCCTGTGCCAAATCCTTTCTCTGACACGCTTTTCTCTCATGCAATTAATATGATTACATCTTCAAGCTCCAAGTTCAGTGCAAAAGAGGAAACGTCTTTTCCCCATGAATATGCACAAAACCCAGGGCGTGATTCTTACTCCAAAAATCTGTCACTGAATAGATCCCTAAACCAGAAGGAAGGTATACCCAGTTTGGCCTAGACTGTGGCAGATAGCAAAATTCCCAACTCCTAAAGGCTTATCATGGCAGCCTTCTGTCTCACACACACTGTGCGGCCACCAGAGGCAGGTCACCTGTAGGCTGACAGCAGCCACTGTCTAGTTGTTGTCATTATGGCAGAAGAAAGACATTCGTACGTCCACATTGGCAATAAAATCCTTGATCTCAAAGTGACACATGCCTTTCATTCACAATTCATTAACCAAAATGAATCACATGACCTGATTCAAACATACGAGACAGAAGGTGCGACCCTGTGTTGTACTCAGAACAAGAGGAATGTGGACTTTTTAGTGAACAGCATTAATGTGCACTCTCTGGCTTAACTTATATGCCCACATGGAGTAAGGATGGCTCCACCATACCTGGGAGCCTTTAGAGCCCCAAAGAAAATGTAGGTTTATCGGAAAAAAAGTGAATCAAAGAAAAAATAATAGTCGCCATTTCAACTAAGTCAGTACCTAGTAAACGACCAATCTTCTGGATTCATATGAGTCTACCCTCCTGTGTGAATAAATTAGTAACTTCTAATGGTTACAAAACTTACCGTATCTGTGGTTATAATCCAACGGCCAAAAACTAAATGTTATTTACCTCCCTCATTTCCTGATTTAAATATTTCTAATTCCCTGAAGCATCTAATAAAGATTAGTAAATTTTAAAGCAGATGTTTTAAATTTAGTTCAATTCCTAATCTATGTGTCATAGGACAGCCTGCCCTGTGAAAGTTAAGGTGTTTTTAACTCCAGTTCACTTTGCAAATAAAGACATGAAATTCATACTTGGGTCTTTATTCTTAGTACTTGGCTAGAACAATTCCGTCCTTTGTGGATTATGGTATCATTAGGCCAGGTATTTTTTTCCTTTTTTAAAGATATTCAGTGTCAAGGTCTTTTCTTCCTTTAGTTGAAAAGCAGAGTTTATTATAAGGCTACAGTAGTTAATCTTTGCTTTCACTCCCTCTAGGACAACGGTTCTCAACCTGTGGGTCGTGACCCCTTTGTAACAATGAAAATACAGAGCAGCATTAGGAACTGTTGCTGTAGGATTATATGGATCCTTTCATCTTGATTTTTCTCCTTTTTATTCTGAGCACCTACTTTTCCTTTCTAAATAATCTCTCTGATTATTAATATTTTTTGTTTCAGTTTAATATGAGGGTACAAATGTTCAGATTACATTGTTTTCAATTCTAGGGTAACGTTCAAGTTACAGCTGAGCCCTTCATGGGGAGGGGAGGGGGTGCTGAACATGCTCACACTATTAGCTTTTATGTTTCATTGTACAGTAACAAAAGGACATTGGCAAGTCTGTGTCTCTAGGCCTCTTAGTCAAATTCCAATGAGAAAGAATTACACTGGTGCTATTAGAAATTGGTCTGCTGGCTATCACATGGTATGTACAACCAGGATCTTTGAGCGGGGCAGGTTATGTAAAAAGGAAAATTCTATAGAAAGCTAGCTGGGGATGTCTGCAGTAGCAATTATGATGAGAAAAGTGATACTCCATATTTATACTCACTACAATTATAAGTGCTTTATAAATATGAACTCATTTAATAATTTGACATTAGTAATATAGGTATGAATAACAGTACCTACATTAATTTATATAAGTACTATTGTTATTCTCTTATTATAGATAGGAAAACTGAGATTCAGAAAAATCAGATCACTTGCCCATGGTCGTACAGTTAATAAGACCCAGGGCGACCTGGGATTTGAAACTGGGCAGTTTTGGTCCAGAGTCTGTCATTTTACCTATTATGCTATAGGACCACTCTTTGTTATCTTAAAGCATCTGAGTTTATATCAGCTAGTTTATTAATGTTTTGGGGTGTCCCCTTAAACCTCTTTGTCGATGGCAAAATGCCTCCCTTTCTTCAAAGCTCATCCTAAGTATCACATGTTAATTTTGCAAGCTTCCATGAGCCACCAGCTTCTGCTGCTAAACCACCTGTATGTTCCTTTAATACCCATGTAGATCACCTTGCCTTACAACCAGATAACACGGTGATCCTGTCTGCTTCTGAAGGGTAGGGCTGCACGTTTCTAATCTTCTGACACAAAACCTAGACCGGCACAAAGTGTACACTTCATGAATTATTGGATTAGTCACTTCATGAAAGAATAAGTGAATTAAATATGAATTATTCTATGTCAATTTTACCAATTTCTCTTCTGTTACTTCTGCTATAGGACAAAAAGCACCTCCATAAGGAAAACGGGGAAAAATCCCTGTGAAACTTGGAAATTACTGGGATTCAGAAGCCAAGACAGTGGCTGGTTTGGCCTGGATGATGTTGTGGTGAGAGTCATCCAGAGCGGCTTGATCTCGTTTCACCTGGATGAACATTTAGAGAGGTACCGTACATACTCGAGTATAAGCCGACCCGAGTATAAGCCAACCCCCTTAATTTTACCCTAAAAACTGGGAAAACTTAGTGACTCGAGTATAAGCCGAGTCGAGGTGGAAAATGCAGCAGCCACTGGTAAATTTCAAAAATAAAAATACATACCCAAAAAATTACAACAATTGAGGAATCAATAAGTTAAATGCTTTTCAATATTTATTGCTAAAGAAAAACTATAAACTAGCAACAACTTTAAAACTTTAAATAAAGTGCAGAAAACTGTAGCTTAACAGGTAATTAAGCTAAATCACAAAGGTTAAAATCCTTCAAAACTGGATTCCTCCTCATCATCTGTATGTCCAAACAGAGCTTCAGCTGTATCTGATGTGAGGGTATCAGCATAGACATTGTCATCATCACTGAGTTCAGAGATACCATCATCACTGCTGT
>CAUYPK010138010.1:0-21960 GCA_963574355.1 Loris lydekkerianus
GAATTGGGCTGCAATAAACATTCTGGTACAGATGTCTTTGTTATATTGTGACTTTTGGTCTTCTGGGTATAAACCTAGTAGAGGAATTATAGGATCGAATGGCAGGTCTGTTTTTTGGTCTCTAAGTATTCTCCAAACATCTTTCCAGAAGGAATGTATTAGTGTGCATTCCCACCAGCAGTGCAGAAGTGTGCCCTTTTCTCCACATCCACGCCAACATCTTTGGTCTTGGGATTTTGTTATGTGGGCTACTCTTACTGGGGTTAGGTGATATCTCAAAATAGTTTTGATTTGCATTTCTCTGATGATTAAGGATAATGAACTTTTTTTCATGTGTTTGTAGATCATGCGTCTGTCTTCTTTAAAGAAGTTTCTCTTCAAGTGCCTTGCCCACCCTGAGATGGGATCACGTGTTCTTTTCTTGCTAATACATTTGAGTTCTCTGTGGATTCTGGTGATAAGACCTTTATCAGAGGTATAACCTGAAAATATTTTCTCCCATTCTGAGGGCTGCCTGCTTGCTTTACTTACTATGTTCTTAGCTGTGCAGAAGCTTTTTAGTTTGATCAGGTCCCAGAAGTGTATTTTTGAAGCTGCTTCAATTGCCCAGAGGGTCCTCCTCATAAAATAATCGCCCAGACAAATTTCTTCAAGAGTTTTCCATGAGCTCTCTTTTAGTATTTTTATAGTTTCATGTCTTAAGTTTAAATCTTTAATCCAGTGAGAGTCTATCTTAGTTAATGGTGAAAAGTGTGGGTCCAGTTTCAGTCTTCTACAGTTTGCCAGCCAGTTCACCCAGCATGATTTGTTAAATAGGGAATCTTTTTCACATTGAATGTTTTTAATTGGCTTGTCAAAGATCAAATAATGGTAAGCAGCTGGGTTCATCTCTTGATTCTCTATTCTGTTAGACATCTACTTCTCAGGTTTTGTGCCAGTACCATGCTGTTTTAATCACTGTTGATTTATATGATAGTCTGAGGTCTGGTAGCGTGATTCTTCCTGCTTTGTTTTTATTTCTGAGTAATGCCTTGGCTTTTTGAGTTTTTTTCTGATTTCATATAAAACAAAGTATTATTTTTTCAAGATCTTTAAAGTATGACAGTAGAGCTTTAATAGGGATTACATTAAAATTGTATATTGCTTTGGGTAGTATGGACATTTTAACAATGTTGATTCTTCCCTGCCATGAGCATGGTATGTTTTTCCATTTGTTAACATTTTCAGCTATTTCTTTTCTTAGAGTTTCATAATTGTCTTTATAAAGATCTTTCACGTTCTTTGTTAGATAAACTCCCAAACATTTCATCTTCTTTGGGGCACTACTGTGAATGGAATAGAGTCCTTAGTTGTTTTTTCACCTTGACTATTGTTTGTATATATAAAGGCTACTGATTTATGAATGTTGAATTTGTAACTCAAGACACTGCTGTATTCCTTGATCACTTCTAAGAGTTTTGTAGTAGAATCCCTGGTGTATTCCAAATATACAATCATATCGTCTGTGAAGAGCGAATGTTTGATCTCTTCTGACCCTATGTGGATACCCTTGATTGCCTTTTCTTCCCTAATTACGATGGCTAAAACTTACATTACAATGTTAAAGAGCAATGGACACTATGGGCAGCCTTGTCTTGTTCCTCATCTCAGTGGAAATGATTTCAATTCAACTCCATTCAGTACGATATTTGCTGTGGGTTTGCTGTAGATGGCCTCTATCAGTTTAAGAAATGTACCTTCTATACCAATTTTCTTAAGTGTTCTGATCATGAAGGGATGCTGGATATTATCAAAAGCTTTTTCTGAATCAATTGACAGACTCATATGGTCTTCGTTTTTTAATTTGCTTATGTGCTAAATTGTATTTATAGGTTTATGTATATTGAACCAGGCTTGAGACCCTGGGATAAAACCAAATTGGTAATGATTTATAATTTGTTTGATGTGTTGCTGAATTCTGTTTGTTAGGATCTTCTTGAATATTTTTGCATCTATATTTATTACTGATATTGGTCTATAATTTCTTTTTCTTGTTGAGTCTTTTCCTGGTTTGGGAATCAGGGTGACGTTTGCTTCATGGAACATGTTGGGTAGTCTTCCTTTGTTTTCTATATTTGGAACAAGTTGAGTAATATAGGTACTAGTTCCTCTTTAAAGGTTTGGTAGAATTCTGACATGAAGCCATCTGGTCCCGGGCTTTTTGTTTTAGGGAGATTTCATATAATTGATGCTATTTCAGAACTTCTTATTGTCCTGTTCAACATTTGCACTTGATTCTGGCTAAGTCTTGGAAGGTGATGTGCTTCTAAGTATTGGTCAATTTCCTTTAGATTTTCATATTTCTGAGAATAAAGTTTCATGTGATATTTATTAAGGATTTTTTGAATTTCTGAAGGGTCTGTTGTTATTTCGTCCTTGTCATTTCTGATGGATGAAATTACAGATTTTACTCTTTTCTTCCTAGGTAGTATAGCCAAAGGTTTATGTGTTTTATTGACCTTTTCAAAAAACCAACTTTTTGATTTATTGATCTGTTAATTTTTTTTGTTTTCAATTTCATTTAATTCTGCTGTAATTTTGGTTATTTCTTTTCTTCTACTGGGTTTGGGGTTGAAATGTTCTTCCTTTTCCAGTTGCTTGAGATGTCCTCTTAAGGTGTTAACTTACTCTCTTTCCATTCTCTTTTATTTATTTATTTATTTATTTATTTATTTATTTATTTATTTATTTATTTATTTTTAAATTTCAGCTTGCTTGTTCATCATTCTTCTATGTTTGAAGTACTCTTTTTTGTTGTTGTTGTTCATTTTCTTTCTTCTTTTTTCAATGATTTCTTTCCGTTCTCTTGAGGAAGGCTTGCAGTGCTATAAATTTCCCTCTTAGGACTGCCTTTGCAGTATCTCAGAGATTCTGATAATTTGTGTCTTTATTGTCATTTTCTTTCAAAAATTTGTCAATTTCCTTCTTAATCTCATCTATGACCCAGCTATCATTAAGCATGAAGTTATTTAATTTCCATGTTTTTGAATGACTATGCAGATTCCTGTTGTTACTGAGTTCAACTTTTATTCCATGGTGGTCCGAGAAAATCCAATGAATAATTTCTACTTTTTAAAATGTATTGAGTTTAGAGTTGTCACCTAAGATGTGATAGATTTTGGAGTAAGTTCCGTGGGCTGATGAGAAGTATGTATATTCAGTTTTCTTGGAATGAAATGCTCTGTAGATGTCTGCTAAACCCAAATGCTGAATGGTTAGGTTTAAATCTAAAATTTCTGTGCTCAGCTTCTTATTGGAGGATCTATCCAACACTTTCTAAGGAGTGTTGAAATCTCCGACTATTATGGAGCTGGAGGAAACCAAGTTGCTCATGTCTGTTAGAGTTTTTCTTATAAATCGAGGCACCTTCTGGTTGGGTGCATAAATATTAATAATTGAAATCTCATTATATTGAGTATGACACTTAACAAATAGGACGTGACCATTCTTATCCTTCCTTACTTTTATGTTGGTTTAAAGCCTATTGTATTGCAAATAGTATTGCAACACCTGCTTTTTTCTGATTACCATTTGCCTCAAATATGGACAACCATCCTTTCACCCTGAGTCTATATTTATCTGTTAAGGTAAGATGTGAATCTTGTATGCAGCAAACATCTGGCCTGATTTTTTTGTATCCAGTCAGCCAATCTGTGCCTCTTTAGAGGACAGTGTAAGCTGTTCAAGTTAATGGAGAACATAGATAAGCCGGATAAAATTTTGGGTATCGAGTTTTTTGAATGTCCAGTGTTCATTTTTAATTTTTTCACCACTGTGGAAGTTGGAGTTTGATCAAAACTTTCTGAGTGACTTTCCTTTTGTGGTAGAGGATTGGGCTGGTCATTATGGAGGATATGTCTGAGAATATCTTGAAGAGCTGGTTTGGTTATGGCAAATTTGTTCAACATGTGAATGTCATTAAAGTATTTAATTTCTCCATCATAAATAAAACTCAGATTTTCTGGATACAGCATCCCAGGTTGAAATTTATTTTGTTTTAGGAGATTAAAAGTGAATAACCACCCCCCTGGCTTGAAAGGTTTCATCACAGAGATCTGCAGTTATTCGAATATTCTTCCCTTTGTGGGTTATGGATTTCTTCCGTCTGGCAGCTTTCAGTATTTTATCTTTCATATTAACTCTGGTGAATTTAATTATGATGTGCCCGGGGGATGTGTTATTCGGGTTGAGTCATACTGGGTTTCTAAAACTGTCTGCTATCTGAATTTCAGAATCTCTTGGCATGTCTGGAAAATTCTCTTTAATTATTTCATGGAGAAGAGCCTCTGCTGTGTGAAGCCACTTCATCACTTTCAGGAATTCCAAAGAGGCAGATATTAGCCTTCTTTGAATTATCCCAGAGTTCTTTGAGAGAATGATCCATTTTTGCTCTCCATTTCTCTTCCTCTTTGAGAGTTAGGGACCATTGAAAAGCTTTGTCTTCAGTGTCAGAAATCCTTTCTTCTGCTTGCTCCACTCTGTTACTGAGGGATTCTACTGTATTTTTCAGATCTTTGAGGGATGTAAATTCTTGCTTCAGTGCATCAAAATCTTTGGTGGTTTTGTCTTTAAATTCATTTGATTCTTGAGACAACTTTTGAATTTCTCCTCGAATTTATAATTCCAACTTTTGAATTGATCCTCTAATTTTAATTCCAAATTTCCTCCAATCTATTAATCTTGTTTGCAGTCCAAATTCTGAATTTGATTTCTGACATCTCAGCCAGCTGTTTATGAATGGGCTCTTCAGTTATATCTGCCATATCTTTCCTTGGGGGCATTGATCTATTCTTATCATTTTTGTTACCAGAGTTTTTCCACTGATTCTGCCCCATGATTATTTTATACCGTTTGATTTTTCTCCTGGAGCTTTGTCGAGGACCTGTACTGTGCTATGGCCTGAGAAACTGGGGACCTGTTTTGGTGTGGTGGGGCTAAATGGCTCTGTCTTGTTTTCAGCTGGTCCCTGTCCAACCCTAGTGAAACAGTTACTCTGGGTTGAAGTCTCAGCTGTGGAGAAATACCAGCAATTAAGTCACCCCACCCCCCACAGGTAATAATTGGAAAAGGAAGATCAAATCTTCCTACAACCACACACCCAGGGCACCACTTGGATAGTCCTCGGGCGATTGACTCAGTTCCAAAAGTTCAAATCAATTGTCTCAGCCAGCACCTGTCTCAGGTGGGAGAGTTTAAATGGTCTCTGGCGACTAGATTGCAGAGGTCTCTGACAACTCAAATATGACTTGCTCCCTTGCTTCGTGAATTCTGGAGGAACCACCCAGCAAGTAGATCATTCTGGGAAGGTTGATGTCTTCTTCCCCACCTTGCACCTCTGTCACACCCAGTCACTGCTAACCCTGCAGGGCTGTGACCCAGTTCCCTCCAATGAGCAGATATTCCAGGGGTTTTCACCTGCCTGAATCACAAGGAAATCAATGTCTGCCATCCAGGCCACTGCTCTCTGCCTCTATCTGGCAGGGGGAGGTGAGGCCTGACAACATCTGGAGGCTGGGGCTGTTTACTCAGTTCCAGCTCTTCCCCTGATTGATGTTACTGACAGAACAGAACAACTTTGCAGGAATTTGTTTCTGTCCCTACTAAATTCCCCTGCAGAAGAGAAGCTGTTTTGAGTTCCCAGAACCTGTGCCTCAGGCTCTGTCTGTGCTGCTGTATGATCTCAGCTGTAGTTTGTATTTGCAGCATGGTTACCTGTCAGATCCAGGCTCTGCCTGCCCTCCTTTGTTTAAATTGATGGTCCCCTGTGGGCCGGGTGTGTCTTAGGCTCAGTAAAGCGGTCCTCTGGGTCATCCCCACCCTGGGAATCTCCTGTCTCTGTGCTCCACCTAGGCTGGTACCCCCTCAGGCAAACTCTTTACTCATGGGGCCTGCATTTCTGTCCCAAATCTGTTCTGCGGTGGTTGCCACTGGAGAAGATGCCCGGCCTCCTCTGGTTGCCCAGAGAGACAGGGGGTGTGACTTCGGAATATCGGGGGTGAGCCCTATTGTTGCCAAAAACGGCTGCTGCTCTGTGTCTCGGGGCACTGCCACTTCTGCATGGTTCCCTCTCAGCCGACTGCCCTCTCTTCACTCCCATGCCACAGAATCAGCACTGACCAGCTGCCATCTAGGCCCTGTCCACACCCCTTGAGAAATTACCCAAGAATCTGGACTCCTGGGGGACAGGCCTCCAGACCTCAGAGTGAGAGTGGAAGGGATTGCTGGGAGCTCAGAGTTGTAGGTGGAGAATATATACAGTTTTACACAGTTGTATGCCTGGCAGGAGAGTGCCATGGCACCCTATTAAGGGAGGTAGGTCCAGTTTTTAGAGGGTGTCTCCCATGGAGTATAGTGGGAGGACTTTTGAACTCTGCTCATTTGTTTGTGGGGTACTCCGGGCCATTCTCATGGGGGAGGGAACTCCCATCTGTTTGGTGATGGATTTTGTACCTTTTGTTTATATCCTTGTGTTCACAGCTTGCCTCAGTAGGGTTGATGTGCGTCCTTCAACCTTCTCTCTTGGTGCAGTTCTAATCCACCAGGTTACTTGCTAAATTTCTGTTCCTTAACTCTCCTTCAGGATGGGAGCCTATGTGAAAAGCTAGCTTCAGTTAGCCATCTTGTGTCTGCCCCCTTATTACTGTCTTTATGTGAAAATTTACTACTTACTCTAATCCTCTCAGGTGGCTCTTTCTTTGGTCCTGGTTAGTTTCCTTGCACACATGCACTGCTCAGTACTCAGTTAAATACTTGGTGGGGGGGGGGCCTCTGCAGATCTTCAAAGTAATATCTCCATACATTCTCTCCTCTCAAGGAATCTGTCTTGTGATCTCTAGCTTCCTTGGTACTTTTAGATGCTCAGTTGAGAGTGTCTTTAGTCGCAAAGTTCACCATATCCTACTTGGTTTCCTTCTATTACCATAGGCCAGAAACTGACTCAAGGTAGTAAACTGAGCAATAATGAGCTTCACCATATTCTATCTTGTTCCTTATGGATAATTTTCTTTCATTGCCTGAAATCCACCATCTTGAAAATAATTGTTTCATATATTTTTGCCCAGTTAGTTGTTTCAGGCAAGAGGATAAATCTGGTCCCTATTACTACATCTTGGCTGGAAGCAGAACTCTGACACTTCAAAAAAATCACTATTCTGTTTCCAAGTATATTATTTCTTATTTGGGTACATTTTTTTCTAGTGGCTTCTTCTCATTTCTTTCTGGAAGTCCTTAGGTTTTTAAAGCTTGGGGCTATTCAAAATTTTTTGGATATCAATTTAAAAGACTGTTAGAAACTAATAATAGATTATATTGTTAAATAAGTTAAAGAATGATATATTTATTAAGTAACCCCTTTATACCATTCTAAAATCCTTTTAGTTTTTTCTTACTCCAGTCACTACTGCAGCAACCAGTTCCATTCAAACTTTGGCTTCACACCGGTGCAGTTGGACAATGCCTCTCCTCAGCTGGTGTCATACACTTCTCACTTCCTCTCCTGGGGCTTCTTTGACTCTATCAGTAGGAACCTCTTCTGCCTTCATACATGGACAACCAGGAGATGTAAGAGAGTTTAATACACATGAAGCCACTCTTGACCAATGGGGAAGGAGGCAGTAGATAAATGATTTTCCCCTTTTATCCTTGAGCTGACAGTTATGAGACTCATTTATTAATATTTTATAGAAGATTCCAAGTGGATTGAGCATCAGTTTTCTATAGTGGGTGACCAACTCTCTTCATGCTTGAATTGGCTCTTTTCCTTTTTTCCTATTCCATTCTGCTTCTTGTAAACACATTCTTCCTGGAATTACACCCCTAAATAAACTATCCAGTAGCCTTAATCTTAGGATCTGTTCTCAGGGTAAGCCAGACTAAGATAGTAAATCATATATTTATATTTACATGTATATAATCATATGATTAGCTAGTTTGGGTGTAGTTATTCAATGATACTTTTGAAAACTAAAGTGAAATAAAGTAATAGGACCTGTAATATTTCTCAAAATTTGCTGCAAATAAATGATGAGTTTTAAAAATCAAACTAAAAAAATAAAAGTCAAACGTTTATTGAGTGCTGACTATAGTAAGGCATCATGCTAAACACCATGGAAACTAGCAAGAAGTATAATGCGCATGGAGCCAAAGAGAAAAATGTTGAGCAGAATGTTTATTTTTAAAATATAAAACTAGAACACTACCAACTAAAAATTATGTATGATACTACTAAAAAATAGTTACATCTTTTAATTTTGTCTCAAAACAACTACAAAACAGACAAAAGCATGAAACTACAGTTTTCAAGGCATTGGACATCAACCAATGATACAAAGAAAGACAGGAGACAGGAAATAAATAAGCCATATGGACAGTCTGGAGAGAATCTTTAAAGTGCAGAGAGAAGAATCTTAATCAAAACTTAACAACCTCCCTGAGTTAAGTAAATAGAGCTTAGAGTCCAGGGAGGCCAAGGAGACTAGAGTTCTCAAGGTAAAGTGCTGGAAAAGAGAGATATTTAAAGATAGAACTCCAAATATCCATACGAATTCTTCCACCTTGAGTCAAGTCAAAATGGACTTGAGTCTTCCACCGAGTATTGATCAGCATATGCATGTGAGGAAAAAACTTAAAGCCAAGAAGAGAGTCAGCCAAAAGGATATAATAATACTAAAAAAAAAAAATTCCTCAGAGGTTCCATAAAGCCAAAAATAGTTCCTTATATTATTTCTCAATTGCTATGTGACAAATTACCATAGACTTAGTGGCTTAACAAATACCAATTTATTAGTTCACAATTGTTTTTTTAAGTCATAAGTCCAAAGGTGGGTTAGCTAAATCCTTTGCTCAAGGTCTCATAGGTTGTTATTGGTGTGTCAGATGGGCTAGGTTCCTTTCTGGAGGCTTTGGGGAAGAGTCCATTTCAAAGCTCATTCAAGTTATTAGCAGAATTGAGATATTTACAGCTATAGGACTGAGGTACCATTTAGCAGGCATTGCTCTCATCCTAGAGGCTAATCTTAGGTTCTTGCAATGTGGCCCTTTTCATCTTCAAAACCATGCATCTCTCTCATGTTGAATCCTTTGAATGCTTCAAATTTCTTTTGTCAAGAAGGACCTACTCCTTTTTAAGGACTCATCAAATTGCATCAGGTCCACATAGGGTAATCAGTCTTAACAACAACTGTGTCATGTAACATAAGTTAATTACAGTAGTGACTGTATCATCATCATATTTACATTTACAGTTCACAGCCACATTCAAAAGAGAAGGGATTATATAAGTGTGGGTCACTGGGAAACATCTTAGAATTCTACATACCATACTCTTGTTCCCAACAGTCAGAGCCAAAAATTTTATTAATGATGAGGAACTGGGTAAAGTACTAAGAAAAGTATGCCCCAATATTAGCCCTAAACTAAAAGCATCTTTTATCCTGCCTAACAAAGCTTAATAACATGACCTGAAAAAAAGAAGCTACCATATATACTCGAGTATAAGCCGAGTTTTTCTGGCACAAAATTTGTGCCATGTTTGGGTTTTTTGGCACAAATTTTGTGCCGAAAAAACTCGGTTTATACTCGAGTATATACAGTATTTCCAAGTAACTTAACCATATACAGAAGAAAACTCAAAACTCTTCATAGGAATACAAATATATCCAGTGTCCCAAAAGATAAAAGTATAAATATCTGGGGCAACGCCTGTGGCTAAAATGATTTGGGCACTGGCCCCATTTAATGTTGGTGGTGGGTTAAAACCTGGCCATGGCAAAAAACTCCAAAAAAAAAAAAAAAAAAAAAAAAAAAAAAAAGTATAAATGTCTGGCATCTAATAAAAAAATTATGAAGCATGCAAAAAAGCAGGAAGATAGTATTTATAATAAAGAGAAAAATCCACCAATCAAAATAGATACAAATCACATAGATGATAGAATTAGTAGACAGGGACATTAAAGCCATTAGTATATCTTTGTTCCATGTATATAAGAAGCTAGAGAAAAGAAGGACCATGTTAAGTAGAGACATGAAAGACAAAAAGATCTAAATATAACATGTACAATAAAAGAGATGGAAAATATAGTGCATGGGATTAATGACAGATTATATATTGCAGAAAAATGTATTAAGAATTTGGCAAACCTAGCAAAAGACAGTATCCAAAATGAACCACACAGAAAAAATTAAAAGACTAAAAAAAGGGTGAACAGAGCATTGGTTAGCCATGGAACAACATAGCCTAATATGCATGTAACGGGAGTCATCAATGGAGAAGGGGAGGGGGTAAAAACTAACAAAAGCCCCTGAAGAAAATATGGCTCCACATTTTTCAGATTTTATAAAAACTATAAATATAAACCATCCAACAAGCTCAACAAACCTGAAGCACAAGAAATGTATCCCAAGGCTCATCATAAACAAATTATTTAAAAGTAATGATAAGTAGAAAATGTTGCAATTAGCCAAAGAAAAAAATATTCATTACATATAGAGCAACAAAATTAAAGTTGATAGATTTCTTGTGTGAAAAAATCTAAGCTAAAAGTGAGAAAAGTAACTTATTTAAAATAGGGGAATAATGTGTTCAAAAAACAGAACAGACTTTCACCTGGGAGGGGACAAGATGGCTGACTAGAGGCAGCTTTCACCAGAACCTGCCATCCAGCAGGAAGAAAATGGTACTGAAGTGAGCTCAGAGCAGTTGAAGTTGGGAGGTAGATTGCAAGAAGAAGAAATTAAGGTGCTCGGCAATCCTACTGAGACAAATAGCAAGGACCAAGAGGAGAAAGAGGAAGGAAGAGAGAACTTAGGGGAGTTATGGAGTGGACTAGACTCAGAGGAGCCTGGCGCTGAATAGAAGGGTAAAGGGGAACCTCTCCCCCACCTGGGGGCTCTCCTGAGTAGCAGAGAAACGCAGGATCTCTCACCCCATGGGAGAGGGCCAGGAGGGGCAAAAGACCTAGTTTTCCTACACCTAGGAGTATCCTCCTCTGGGTATCCCTCCCGCCTGGCACTACACTGAGCAATTTTGGCTGCAGCAGCCTTGTGGCCACAGCCCATAGCATATCTTCTTTCATTAAGACTGCCCCCTGAAGAGGCCTGCTTCCCTGTGCAGGTGAGTTAAAGTGCTAGTCCAGCTCTGACTTCTTGCAGGGGCTGCCCCACCACTAGGCACCAGAAAACACAAAGGAGCTTTGGACCCTACCCAGCCCTCATAGCAATGCTGAAGCAAGGGTTACAGAGTCCATGCTCTCTGTCACAGGCAACTAGCAAGATCCATTGTAGGCCACAGGAGGAAAGGGAGACAACTTCTGCCCTCTCAATATATCTGGTGGGAACTCTGAGGAACCTCTGCATTGTATAGCCTGGTGAACTGGGAATGCCCTGCCCCCCACTATGAGAGGAAGCTGTGGTCAAGTACACTAACATTAGCCAGGCAGGATTTCCTTCCTCAGAGCTTGTCTACTTCTGGGGGGAACTTTCCCTACTCAGTGGAGAGGCTCAGTGGGCCCCTTCTGAAGGTTCAGCCGACAGCACTGCCTGCTAGCTTGGAGAGGGGTGGGCCTGGCCTCAGGTGAAACTGCTGTGAGAAATCCTGGGAAGCAGATGGAAACCCATGGATTCCCCTCCCACAACCATAAGCAAAAGCCAGGGCATTATGAATCTGTTATGGAGTGGGGCTTCAGAGAAAACTACAAATTTTTGAATTTGTTGGCTGGTCAGCATTAGCATTCTGGCCTCCCTTTCTCCCTCCCCTCTCCCTCCTCGTCCATCCTTCATTCTGTACTATAGTTGCGTTTTATCATTTGTATGAAGGTGTGGGTGATTATATATTGGTTTCATAATAGTACTGAGTACATTGAATATTTTTTTCTTCCATTCTTGAGATACTTTGCTAAGAACACTGTTTCAGTTCCACCCATGTAAACACAAAATATGTCAAAAAACTTGAACAGACCAGCATCAAGCTCTGAAATTACAACAATTAAAAATCTGCCAATGAAGAAAAGTCCTGGACCAGACAGCTTACACCAGAATTCTACTAAGCCTTCAAAGAGGAGCTCATATTTATATGAAAGAACATATTCTAAAACACTGAGAAGGATTGTACCCTCCCCAACTACTTCTACAAAAAAAAATCACCACCCTTATACTAAAACCAGGAAAATATCCAACAAAAAAGAAAACTATAGACAGATATCATTTATGAATTTTAATGCAAAAATTTTCAATAAAATCCTAGCAAACAGAATACAGCTACACATTTAAAAATATATACATCGTGATCAGATGGGCTTTATCACAGGGGTACAAGGTTGGTTCAACATAAGTAAATCCATAAATGTAATTCACATAAATAGAAGCAAAAACAAAGACTATATGATCCTTTAATAGATGCATAAAAAGTATTTGATAAAATTCAGCATCCCTTTCTGGCAAGAACACTTAAGGAAATAGGCATAGATTGGACATTTCTTAAACTGATAGAAGCCATCTACAACAAACCCACAGCCAACATACTGAATGGAGTAAAACTGCTTTTATTAAAAGCACTTCCACTTAGAACTGGAATCAAACAAGGATGTCCACTACTATTCAACATGGTCCTGAAAGTTCTAGCCAATGCAATCAGGCAAGAGAAGGATATCAGAGATATTCAAATGGGAACACAGAAGGTCAAACTCTCTCTCTCTCTCTGCTGATGATATGATCTTATACTTAGAAAACCACAGGGACTCAACTAAAAGCTTCTGGAAGTCATCAAGAAACACAGCAATATCTCAGGACATAAAATCAATGTCCACAAATCAGTAGCCTTCATATATGCCAATAACATTCAAGCTGAGAATTAAATCAAAGATACAATTCCCTTCACAGTAGCTTCAAAGAAAATTAAATACCTGGGAATATACCTAATGAAGGACATGAAAGATCTCTACAGAGAGAACTACAAAACCTTGATAAAAGCAATAGCAGAAGATGTTAACAAATGGAAGAACATACCATACTTATGACTGGGAAGAATCAACATTGTAAATATCTATACTACCCAAAGTGATCTAGAAATTCAATGCAATCCTCATCAAAACACCAACACCATACTTTGAACAGCTTGAAAAAATAGTACTTCATTTCATATGGAACCAGAAAAAAAACCTGAATAGCCAATGCAATTCTAAGAAATAAAAACAAATCTAGAGGCATCATGTTATCAGACTTCAGGTTATACAACAAGTCTACAGTAATCAAAACAGCATGGTACTGGTAAAAAAAAAAAATAGAGATATACATCTATGGAATAGAATAGAGAACCTAGAGACGAACCCAGACACATATTATCATCTGATTTTCAATAAACCAAACAAAAGCATACAATAGGGAAAAGAATTCCTATTTAATAAATGGTGCTGGGAGAACTGGTTAGCCACATGTATAAAACTGAAACTTGACTGTTTACATAAAATGGCTCTTGCTGAATAAAAGATTTAAATTTAAAACATGAAAAAATAAAAACTCTTGAAGAAAGTGTGAGAAAAACTCTTGAAGATATTTGTCTGTGAAAAGGTTTTATGAAGAAGACTCCCTTGGCAATTGCAGCAACACCAAAATAAATAAATGAGACCTGATCAAGTTAAAACATTTCTATACAGCTAAGGGTATAACAACTAAAGCAAACAGACAACCTTCAGAATGGGAGAAGATATTTGCATGTTACTAATCTGACAAAGGGCTGGTAACTAGAATCTACAGAGAACTCAAACTAATCAACAGGAAAAGAGCAATCAATCCCATTTATAAGTGGGCAAGAGACTGGAACAGAACCTTCTCTGAAGAAAACAGACAAATGGTCAACAAACACATGAAAAAAATGCTCATTGTTCCTAATCATCAGAGAAATACAAATCAAAACCACCTTGAGACATCACCTGACTCCAGTGAGAATAGTTCACATCACAGAGTTTCAAAGCTGCAGATGCTGATATGGATGTAGAGAGAAGAGAAAACTTTTATACCAAATGTAAAAGTGGGACTGCAAACTAATACAACCTCTTTGGAGAAAAAGGGTGGAGAATCCTTAAAAAGCTAAAAGTATACCTTCCATTTGATCTCACAATCCCATTACTAGGTATCCATCCAGAAGAAAATTAATCATTTTACCATAAGGACATTTGCACAAGAATGTTTATCACAGTTTAATTCATAATCACCCAAGTGATTCATGAATGGATTAATAAACTATGGTACATGTATACCATGGAGTACTATTCAGCCATAAATAAATGGTGACTTTACATCTTTTGTATTAACCTGGATGGAGCTGAAGATCATTCTTCTTAGTCAAGTATCACAAGAATGGAAAAGCAAGTATCCAATGACTCAATACTATTATGAAACCAAAAGAAAAATAACTACAGGCCCACGTTAAAGAAAAACACAATTAAATTCAAGTTGAAGGTTGGAGGAGAAGGGAGGAGAGAAAGAGGGAGAGGGAGGGATATTGGTAAGTTCTCACCTAGTGGGCACAATGTAAGGGTATACAGCACACACCCCTAGGTGAAGGGCTCAACTACACCTTGGACTCTACCTGACAAATGCAAACAATGTAACCTAATTGTTTATATCCCCACCCACATATTAATCTGAAATAAAACAAAAAAGAAACTTTCAATTTAGGCATTTGTACCTTGTGATATTATCTTTCTAATATGGAAGGAAGCAGAATAAAAATCTTTGAGACATTTAAAAGGAAACAAAATTATTCATCACCAACTGACTCGCACTACAAGAAAGTTAAAAGAAGTCTTTTAGGTAGAAGAAAAATTTGATACCAGATGGTAATATAGTTCTGCACAAAGAAATAAACAGCACAGAAAATGGGAAATACCGTATATACTTGAGTATATAGGTATGTTACCTTTTTTCTTGTTATTTAAATCTCTTTTAAAAATAATTGACTATGCCTGGTGCCGTGGCTCATGCCTGTAATCCTAGCATTCTGGGAGACCAAGGCATGTGGATTGCTTAAGCTCAGGAGTTTGAGGCCAGCCTGAGTGAAAGTGAGATCCCATCTCTAAAAATAGTCAGGCATTGAGGCGGGTGCCTGTAGTCCCTGCTACACAGGAGCTGAGGCAAGAGAATCGCTTGAGCCCAGAGTTTGAGGTTCCTCTGGGCTGTGACACCATGGAACTCTACCAAGGGTGACAAAGTGAGCTTCTGTCTCAAAAAAAAAAAAAAAAGATAATTGTCTATTAAACAAAGTTAGCTATGCAGTGTGGGGTTTATAACATATATAATAATAAAATATACAACAATAGAACAAAATTTAAGAGGAACAAAATGGAAATTCATGCAATCTCTGAGTTACAAACATCCAACTGATGTATGACTCAAACTTACAAACAGAAGCTATTACAGGTAATTGGTAAATATACTTGTTCCAACTTACATACAAATTCAACTTTAGAGCAAACCTATAGAACCTATCTTATTTGTAACTCAGCAACTGTCTGGATACTATTTTAAGATTACTGTACTACAATATACCACTCTGTT
This sequence comes from Loris lydekkerianus, assembly GCA_963574355.1. Taxonomy (NCBI): domain Eukaryota; kingdom Metazoa; phylum Chordata; class Mammalia; order Primates; family Lorisidae; genus Loris; species Loris lydekkerianus. The sequence continues at coordinate 15,589 of CAUYPK010138010.1, forward strand.
ACTGGAAGGTAGATTGTGCTAAGTTAAAGGCATGTACTGCAAACCCTAAAACTACTAATATAGTAACAAACTCAAGCGTTATAGTGAAGGGATTCAGAATAAGTTAGAATGGCATAAAAATTATTTTTAGTTGAAGGCATGTGAGTTTCTGAAATGTCTTCTCTGCCTAAAAGTACAGCCTTCCAGAAGAACTCAATTGTCATAAATCCCTCACAGATACAACTCTAACCTTTTCTTCTCAGATGAGAAGTTGGCAGCCACACCCAAAGAGACATTGTTACAAAACTATCAAATCTCCTATCTCTTCTCTTAGGGACCCATCTATCTTTGCAAAAAATCATCTGTTTCTGCATAAGTGCCCTTTCTGTCACCCTTCTAGTAAGTCTACCATAAGTATCACCTTCACATATCACCTATTAACATGGTTTATAAACCCCAAATTCTAACTGCCTCCGTGTGTCACAATTTTGTAAACTTTCAAATGTATGTACATCATTATATTTTTGTTAATCTGCCTTTTTCTGCTTAATTCGCAGATTCCAATAACTAAACATAAAAGTGTAGAGAAGGGGGCGGAGCATGATGGCAGACAGGACAGACATGTAGCCCACCTCTCCCAAGCCATCAGGTGAGAAGAAAAGGGGTCTGGACCTTCCCTGGGTGTGGATTTTTGGTGTGAATGGACAGCTTGAGATGCTCAGTGAACTGGCAGATTGCTATATATGAGGGGTAATTTAAAAACACAGACTCTGTTGTAGAGATTCTTCCCTTCCTGGCCGTGCTGGCCAGCAGGCCCCTCCCTTACGGAGGACAGCAGCTTGCAAATGCTGACAAAACCCTATTGACGAATATTTATTCCTGAACTGAAGGAGGCATGCAGAAGGAGAGCCACTCAAAACCATGGGGAGCTGGGCAACCTGTTGGACAATTGAAGGGAAGGGATCCCGCCCGGGAAACAGACATTTTGAACCACCAAAAAGGGCGGCACCTTCCCCCAGACCAGGAGCCGGAGCATTCCTGGGGGAGAATGTTGGAGGGGGATGGTGGTTCAGGCTGCGCGCCCCGATCCAAAAGGAAAACTCTGAACCATAAAACTCAGAATAAGGTTCCCGAGTGGTCCAGCCACAGGAACCGGCTACAGCAGATTCAGCTAGGGAACCGGCTACAGCCGCTTCAGCCACGGACCTGCCTACAGCCACTTTAGCCGCAAACCCGCCAGCAACCACGGGAACCCAGCAGCACTCTCCCCCACAGCTGACTGCAGTTGCCAGTTTGCGGAGAACCTGGGAGCAGAGTGGAAAGATTTAAAAAGTGGACTCCTGCACTGAGTGGGAAGGTCGGTTGCAAGTGCTGTGACAAACTTTTACAGAAACTCCAAAATGGCAATCGGCCATGGAAGGTGGTTACCATGGTAACACTATAAACTGTGAATCAGGTATGACCCTGGGAACCACTCACAGCTCCACTTGGTGCCCAGAATGTATATTGCAGTATGAATACATTCCTACGAAAGTTGATCCCTACACCATACATAGAGATGTATATATGTATATTTCTACATACAAGAATAATATTTTTGTAGTTGGTGCCTTTTTTTTTTTTGGTTCTGTTTTTTCTTCACCATTTTCTTGGAGGAGCTTTTTTTAATTTTTTATTATTACTTTTTATATACATGAATTTTTTCTTTCTATTTTTTCTAATTTTAATGTCTCCTTTCTTCTCTTTTAACTTTTCTATGAACACCACTTTTTTCTCTTTTTTTTCAATTATTTTATGATTATCACTATTTTTATTGCAGTTGTTTTTATGTTACTGTTGTCGAGGGTATTGTCTGTATCTCTATGTGTCCCAGTCTGTTTCTGTGTCTATGGGCTTGTGTGTCTGGTAGCCTTTGCATCGGTTTATTTGCTCATTTACTCTCAATGAGTTTGGTGTTACAACTTGCAAATCTGAGCTCCCAGCACTCCAAGCACTCCCCTCCATGCTCACTCTGAGGTCTGCAGGGCTGCCCCCCAGGAGTCCAGATTCTTGGGTGATTTCTCGAGAGGTGCAGAAAGGACCTGAACTGCAGCTGGACAGTGCTGACTGTGCAGCACAGGAGTGAGAAAACGATGGTTGGCTAAGAAGAAATCACACCGAAGTGGCGGTGCCCCAAGGTGCAGAGCACCAGCTGCCTTTAGCAATAACAAGGCCCACCCCGAGATATCCCATAGCAACTCCTCCTGTCTCCCTGAGCAACCAGATGAGGCTGGGCATCTTCGCAGACAGCAACCACCACGGAACAAACCTGGGATTAAAACACAGGCCCCATGAGTAAAGGGTTTTCCTGAGGCGGTACTGACCTGGGTGGAACACGGGGACTAGAAAACACACCCGCAGAGCCGGGAAACTCCCAGGGTGGGGCTGATCCAGAGGACCACTTTACTGATCCTAAGATGCACCTGTACCTCAGGGGATAACCAGCCTATAGACAAAGGAAGCCAAGAGGCTACAGCTGAAAACTAATCATGCTGCAAATACAAACCCACAGGAGTGAAGACAGGGCCTGAGACACAGGTTCTAGGAACTCAAATCAGCCTCTCCTCTGCAGAGGAATCTAGCAGGGTTAAAAATAAACTCCCACAGGGTTGTTCCGTTCACCCAGTAACATAAACTAAGTGCCCGAGGTTGACAGGCCTCACCACCCCCTGCTGGATAAAGACAAAGAGCAGCAGCCTGGATGAGCAGACACAGACTACCCTGTGATTTAGGCAGGTGCAAACCTCTGGAGTATCTGCTCACTGCAGACAACTTACTGGGTCACAGCCCTGTGGGTCTAGCAACGACTGGGTGTGACAGAGCTACAAGGTGGGGAAGGAGGCATCAACCTTCCCAGACTGATCTATTTGCTGGGTGGCTCCTCCTGACTCCATGCAGCACTGCAGCAAGCCATATTAGAGCAGTCACCAGACCCCTGTGATTCAGTTCCCAGAGACCTCTTAAACTCTCCCACCCAAGATAGCCACTGACTGAGACAATTGATTTGGACCTTTTGAACTGAGCAAATCACCTGGGGACTATCCAGGTGGTGCCCTGGGTGTGTGGTTGTAGGAAGGTTTGATTTTCCTTTTCCAATTGTTCCCTGGTGGGCAGGGTGAATTAATTGCTGGTATCTCTTCACAGCTGAAACTTAAGCCCAGAGTAACTGTTTCACTAGGTCGAACAGAAACCAGCTGAAAACAAGACAGAATCACTCAGCCCCACAACACAAAACAGGGCCCCAGTTTCTCAGGCCACAGCACTGTACAGGTCCTCAACAAAGCTCCAGGGGAAAAGTCAAAGGGAGTAAAACAATCATGGGGTGAAATTAGTGGAAAAAATATGGTAACATGAATAACCAGAATAAATCAACCCCCCCCAAGGAAAAATGTGGCAGATGTAATTGGAGATCCCACTTTCAAACAGCTGGCTGAAATGTCAGAAATCGAATTCAGAATTTGGATGGCAAACAAGATTTAAAAAATGGAATTAGGAATTCGATGAGAAATTCAAAAGTTGTCTCAAGAATTTAACGAATTTAAAGAGAAAACCACCAAGAACTTAGACACACTGAAGCAAGAATTTTCAGCCCTCAAAGATCTGAAAAATACAGTAGAATCCCTCAGTAACAGAGTGAAGCAAGCAGAAGAAAGGATCTCTGACATTAAACACAAAGCCTTTGAATGCACCCAAACTCTCAAGGAGGAAGAGAAATGGAGAGCAAAAATGGATCATTCTCTCAGAGAGCTGTGGGATAATTCGAAGAAGGCCAATATCTGAATAATTGAAATTCCTGAAAATGATGAGGTTACCTTGCTGGGCACAGAGGCCCTTCTGCATGAAATTATGAAAGAGAATGTTCCAGACATGCCTAGAGATTCTGAAATTCAGATAGCAGACACCTTCAGGCCCCAGCACAACTCAACCCCATGAGACATCCCCCAGGCATATCATAATTAACTTCACTAAAGTTAATATGAAGGAGAAAATTCTCAAAGGTGCCAGGCGAAAGAAAGCCATTACGTACAAAGGGAAGAATATTAGAATGACTGCAGATCTCTATGTTGAAACTTTTCAAGCCAGAAGAGGGTGATCATCGACTTTTAACCTCCTAAAGCAAAATAACTTTCAACCCCAGATCTTGTATCCAGCTAAACAGAGTTTCATTTATGATAGAGAAATTAAATACTTTAATAACATTCATATGTTGAAGAAATTTGCCATAATCAAACCAGCTCTTCAGGATATTCTCAGACCTATCCTTCATAATGACCAACCCAATCCTATACCACAAAAGTAAACTCACTCAGAAACTTCGCATCAAACTCCAACTGCCACACAGGCAAAAAGAGGCATAGGTTAGCTGACTTGATACAAAAACTCAAGCCAGATATTTGTTGCATACAAGAGTCACATCTGAACTGAAAAGACAAATACAGACTCAGGGTGAAAGGATGGTCATCCATATTTCAGGCAAATGGTAATCAGAAAAAAGCAGGTGTTGCAAATTTATTTGCAGATACAATAGGCTTTAAACCAACAAAAGTAAGGAAAAACAAGAATGGTCACTTTATATTTGTTAAGGGTAATACTCAATATGATGAGATTTCAATTATTAATATATATGCACCCAACAAGAATGCACCTCAATTTATAAGAGAAACTCTAACAGACATGAGCAAATTGAGTGCCTCCGGCTCCATAATAGTCGGAGATTTCAACACTCTTTTGGCAGTGTTGGATCCAGCCTTCAACAGGAAGCTTAGCAAAGAAATTTTAGAGTTAAACCTAACCATCCAAAATTTGTATTTAGCAGACATCTACACAACATTTCATCCCAACAAAACTGAATACACATACTTTTCATCAGCCCACAGAACTTACTCCAAAATTGATAACATCTTAGGGCACAAGTCTAACTTCAGGAAATTTAAAGGAATAGAAATTATTCCTTGCATCTTCTCAGACCACCATGGAATAAAACTTGAGCTGAGTAACAACAGGAATCTGCATACTCATACAAAAACATGGAAGTTAAATAACTTTATGCTGAGTGATAGCTGGGTCAAAGATGAGATTAAGAAAGAAATTGCCAAATATTTAGAACAAAATGACAATGAAGACACAAATGATCAGAACCTCTGGGACACCACAAAGGCAGTTCTAAGAGGAAAATTTATAGCACTGCAAGCCTTCCTCAAGAGAACGGAAAGTGAGGAAGTTAACAACTTAATGGGAAATCTCAAACAACAGCAAAAAAAAGAACATTCCAAAACAAATTCCAGTAGAAGAAAAGAAATAACCAAAATTAGAGCAGAATTAAATGAAATTGAAAACAAAAATATAATACAACAGATCCATAAATCAAAAAGCTAGTTTTTTGAAAAGGTCAATAAAATAGAAAAACCTTTGGCCAACCTAATCAGGAAAAAAAAGAGTAAAATCATTCATTTTATCAATCAGAAACAACAAAGACAAAATAACAACAGACTCCTCAGAAATCCAAAAAATCTTTAATGAATATTACAAGAAACTTTATTCTCAGAAATATGAAAATATGAAAAAAATAGACTGATACTTGGAAGCACGTCACCTTCCAAGACTGAGCCAGAATCAAGTGGAAATGTTGAACAGGCCCATATCCAGTTCGGAAATAGTATCAACCATACAAAACCTCCCTAAAAAGAAAAGCCCAGGACCAGATGGCTTCAGATCAGAATTCTACCAAACTTTTAAAGACAAATTAGTACCTATATTATTCAACCTGTTCCAAAAGGTAGAAAAAGAAGGAAGACTACCCGACACGTTCTATGAAACAAACATCACCCTGATCCCCAAACCAGGGAAAAGACCCAACGAGGAAAGAAAATTATAGACAAATATCACTAATAAATATAGATGCAAAAATATTCAACAAGATCCTAACAAATAGAATCCAGAAACACATCAAACAAATTATGCATCATGACCAAGTCGGTATTATCACATGGTCTCAAGGCTGGTTCAATATACGTAAATCTATAAATGTATATCAGAACATAAACAAATTAAAAAACAAAGACCACATGATTCTCTCAATCGACGCAGACAAAGCTTTTGATAATATCCAGCATCCATTCATGATCAGAACAGTTAAGAGAATTGGTACAGAAGAGACATTTCTTAAGCTGATAGAGGCCATCTACAGCAAACCCACAGCCAATGTCGTATTGGATGGAGTTAAATTGGAATCATTTCCACTCAGATCAGGAACCAGACAAGGCTGCCCATTATCCCTATTGCTTTTTAACATTGTAATGGAAGTTTTAGCCACCGCAATTAGGGAAGAAAAGGTGATCAAAGGTATCCATATAG
>CAUYPK010138011.1:0-11935 GCA_963574355.1 Loris lydekkerianus
CAGCTACTTGGGAGGCTGAGGCAAGAGAATTGCTTAAGCCCAAGAGTCTGAGGTTGCTGTGAGTTGTAACGCCATGGCACTCTACCAAGGGCCACATAGTGAGACTCTGTCTCAAAAAATAAAAAAAAAGCCCCCAAGCCCCTAAATGGGATATTAATATATAAACTTGATGTTTTTTAATGTTTACACAATTTAACAAATTTACATATGTTTGAATCGTTACATATTTATCATAAAGATTCTCTGTAAAATTTGCTTAATCAATTTTCCATTGTTGAATAGTAGGCCATTTCCTGTTTTTCTTCTAGAAACAATGCTGAACCAGCTGCCTGTAGTTCCAGCTACCGTATATACTCAAGTATAAGCCGAGCTTTTTCCGGCACAAAATTTGTGCCGAAAAACCCAAACTCGGCACAAATTTTGTGCCAAAAAACTCGGCTTATACTCAAGTGTATACGGTATTTGGGAGGCTGAGGTGGAAGGATAGCTTGGGTCCAACAATCTGAGGCTGCAGTGAGCTGTGGTGACATCTGTGAGCAGCCACTGCACTCTGCCCTGGGCAGCCTAGTGCTGAGATGAATCCCCAGATATACATGTACTTGCAAATGTGTTTGATGGTTTCCTTAGAATAAGTTTTTTTTTTTTTGTAGTTTTTGGCTGGGGCCAGGTTGGAACCTGCCACTTCCAGTATATGGAGCCAGCACCCTACTTCTTGAGCCACAGGCGCTGCCCAAACTTAGAATAATTTTTAAGAGGGGATGTGAACTTTTCTTCCAACTGGGGAGGTTAAAGTCAGTGAGGCAAGTTCTCCTGTCTCCCTTTGCAGGATTTCACGCCCCTACCATGTCCTGGCCTGTGGCAGGGACCCTCATGATTGAGCCCACAGAGTCGGAGGACAAGGCGGAGCTGGACAGATTCTGTGATGCGATGATCAGCATCCGGCAGGAAATTGCTGACGTTGAGGAGGGCCGCATCGACCCCAGGGTCAACCCACTGAAGGTATGCAGAAACGTCCCTTTGAGTAGAAAATGGCATCTGAACATTGTGCCAATAACCCCTGAATTCTCTTCTGAAGATGATATTCTTGCCAAGAATGAGAACATTCTTTTGAGCTGATGCAATGAAACAGCAGTTACTCAAGTATTATGTGGTTATGGAACCATCACCCCACATGCTGCCCCTTGATTACCATAGGAGGGAGTGGAGGCTGAAGGACTGTCCAGTTGGAGAGTTCTTAACATTCTTTGTCTCTGATACATCGTAGTGAGATTATAGCATAAATAAAATTTATGTATTTGCCTCACAGATTCATTACAAATATAAGTTCCTGTACTGGAGCAGCTACTTCTGAGAAATGGATTGGTAAATGGCCTAGGTTTTATGCAGTGTTTCTGGCCCATGTTGGAGAAGAGGTTGATAAGCATTTTCCCATTTCTTTTGAAACATTCTGATTTTATGTCTGTCAGAGTCCTAAGTGTCTTGTTAGGTCTAGACATTAATCCAAGAATCTTGAATGGAGAATACCATGAAGGCTGTGATTGTGTCTTTATGGCTGTAGACCAGAGGACAAGTCTGATGTGGGCAGGAGCTGAGGTGGGTTCCAGAACTGCCCAGCTGAATGAAGTTAACATGCAGGGCCATGGCTAGAAGACAGGTACCTTGCTAGGTGTAAGTTTCCCAGTACAATGGAGGAATACTGTATGATTATTTTGACTGTCATTTATTTTTCTTTTCTCTCTGGAGACTTCTGATTCTTTCAGGAGTTTGGCTGTCCTTAAAAATGGCAATAGTTGGCTCGGCGCCTGTGGCTCAAGCGGCTAAGGCGCCAGCCACATATACCTGAGCTGGCGGGTTCGAATCCAGGCCGGGCCCGCCAAACAACAATGACGGCTGCAACCAAAAAAACAGCCGGGCATTGTGGCAGGGGCCTGTAGTCCCAGCTATTTGGGAGGCAGAGGCAGGAGAATTGCTTGAGCCCAGGAGTTGGAGGTTGCTGTGAGCTGTGATGCCATGGCACTCTACCCAGGGTGACAGCTGAGGCTCTGTCTTAAAAAAAAAAGAAAAAAAAAAAGGCAATAGTCATCTCAAAGAGCATAATATGTCAAATTATGCTGTATGCTTTTTATTACTATGTGCAGAAATAGAATAAAAGCATAATACAAATAAATGGTAAACACCAAATTCAGGATAGTAGTTATCACTGGGGAGGGGATATACAGTCAGTTCCAACTATGTTGGTAAATGTTTTTTTATTTTAAAAGATGAGGCAAATATCACAAAATCTAAGTTAACTTTACTGGGTGGCAGATGTGTTCCTTACTGTAACTTTCTGATATTTGACATGTTTCACAATGTCCAATTTTCTACTCCCCATACTGAGACGAGATGACAGCTTCCTGTCCCTGAACCTCCATAAGAAGCTTGATGGTCGAGATGAATGCAGAAGACCTGCCGTTCTGACCTCTCTTCCCTCTATGTGTTTCTCTCAGATGTCTCCACATTCCCTGATGTGTGTCACATCCTCCCACTGGGACCGGCCTTATTCCAGAGAGGTGGCGGCATTCCCACTTGTAAGTTCTCCTGAGAAGCTGAAAGGCCAGCACAGATGGTGGTCACGTGTGCAGGCTGTCTGTCTCCTTCCCTGAGGGGTACACACTCTTAGTGTCCCCATTATAGAAGCTGTATGTGGGACACCTGTAAAATGGGGTTCATGAGAGGATCAGAGAGCACAGGAATTGGCTTGCAGGAGTGAGGTCAGTGACAGGGAATTGGCCTTTGGTCTGGGAGCCCAGAGGGAGCACAGTGTTCTCTACTGCTGTGAAAAGAGAGATGGAGCCAAATGGAATCTCCTTTCCTTTCTAATTCTAATTGGAGGAGAAGGTGCTTTGCAGTTTGAGTGGGGTGTGGGGAAGTTTCAAAATGTACCACATTATGCTCTATGCTGGTTATTAACATATGCACTAATAGTATACAAACATGTTGAGAATGGTAATTACCAAATTCAGGATAATGGTAATTACCAGCGAGAGGAGCAAGCAGTAACACACACACACACATATTTATTTTTATTTTTTTGAGGTAAGATCTCATTCTGTCACCCTGGGTAGAAGGCAGTGGTGTCATCATCGCTCCCTGCAGTGTCAAGCTCCTGAGCTCAGGCAATCCTCCTGCCCCAGCCTCTCACGTAGCCTGAAAAAACTTCGTCTATTTTTTGCAGAGATGGGGTCTTTTACTCAGGCTGGTTTCCAACTCTGAAGCCTCAAGGGATCCTCCTACCTTGGCCTCCTAATGTGCTAGGATTACAGGCATGAGCCACGGTGCCTATCTTTAGAAAGTAACATAGGGTTGCCTTTTAGTTTCTCAGAGTACTTGTTGGACTAGCAGTGTCATAGGCTATGGGAATGTCTTCACCACTCCCTTCACCCCAAGAGAAACCACTCAAAATAACATTTCTATCTTTTGTTGTTTGCAGCCCTTTGTGAAACCAGAGAACAAATTCTGGCCAACCATTGCCCGGATTGATGACATATATGGAGATCAGCACCTGGTTTGTACCTGTCCACCCATGGAAGTGTATGAGTCCCCATTTTCTGAACAGAAGAGGGCCTCTTCTTAGTCCTCTCTCCCTAAATTCAAAGGACTGATTTGATATCTTTCCTTGGAGCATTTGATAAGCAAGAAATATTTCATCTCCCACCCTGGGCTCAAGTAGGGGTTTTATATATTATGTATATCTTTGGATCTCTGTCAAGGTCAATGTAAATACCACTGGCATAACACGTGGAGGCTTCTTGTTGGGAGAGTGATTTGAGTCAGTCCTCTGCTTTCATGTGTACCACTTGCCTTCATTCGGAGCCATTTAGTATTGTGCATAGAAATTTTTAGGAACTCTGACTTTCAATGTGGCAAGTTTGCAGACATTATAGAGGCTATCCTGGAGACTCAATAGACACATTTTTGTTCCAAATAAGTCCTGTGGAGTATGCCGTCTATGGGAAATCCCTGGGCAAATGTTTACATTTTGTATACACTAAAGGACTCTTCGCCAACTAACTTGCCTAATCTATAATAGCATTTTTTAGTCTTTTGCTCTTTTTCTGTATGTGGGTGTTTTTTTTATCTGCATTTATTAGTATTCTAATAAATATATTTCAATTTGAAGAATGTCCTCCTCTTTCAATTTGAAGAATGTCCAGGACGGAAGGGTTCATTTCAGTTTTACCACCATCATACCCTAGATTCAGAGGGAACTCAAGGAGAACACCCAACCCAATAGCTATTGTTACATGGTTAGTTTGGGCTCAGACTGGCTAAAGAAACAGCTTGTGTGTCTTCATCAGCAGTGAGGGCCACTTTGGCCCTTTTTGTGAGAACTGGGTCAGACTGCATGTAACTGGACCCCAAATGTGCAAATGCAATAAGACTGCAGTTCGTCTTTCCCAGGGGCAGTAAGCCAAGGAATGCTGCTCCTCTAGTCTTCCTGCTCTTCCTTCCTTTACACAGAGTCATCATCCTCATGTCCTCAGGATGGCTGTGGCATGTTCAGGCATCACATACCCACTTTAGATAGGAAAAGGAATAAGAACAAAAGGCAGATTCCATCCAAGTCTGCTTTGGAAATGCTTTCCAAGAGGCTCTAACCAGTCATGTCTCCTTACTTATAAGTGGCCAGAATGGGTTCAAATTGCCACTCCTTGCTACAAAGGAGTATGGGGAAGCTTTATCTCTGGGTGTGCTACTGCCCCAAACAAAATTATGACTTTGTTAACTTTATTCTTTTTATTATAATAGATGTTTTATTTATTTATTTGTTTACTTTTTGAGACAGAGTCTCAAGCTGTTGCCCTTGGTAGAGTACCATGCATTACAAACTCTTGGGCTCGAGTGATTCTCTTACCTTAGCCTCCCAAGTAGCTGGTACTACAGGCTCCCGCCACAACGCCCGGCTATTTTTAGAGACAAGGTCCCCATGTGTCTCAGGCTGGTCTTGAACCTTTGAGCTCAGGTGATCTGCCCACCTCGGCCTCCAAAAGTGCTGGGATTACAGCCATGAGTCACCACACCCGGCCTAAGAGACATGTATTTAAAGTAATACATCTGCAGATGAAATAATTCTTAAACTTTATGTTTAAGGTCTAACCACCTTCATAAAAGTACTTTGAGGACAGCTGAATCCACAAATTTCAACTATATGATTGCTTCCCTGCCCCTTCTTTTTTTTTTTCGTGAATAACCTCTATCAGAGATATGGTTCAAGGTAGAATTTATCATTTTCATCTTACTAAAAAATTGGGTTATAATGCTGCAGGATTCAATGAACTGGGGTGAATACCAGATGATACAGTATACGAGGATGAAGACATAAAAGACTTTGTTAACTTTAAAAGAGGGGAGAATGGGTTTCAGGCAGGCAATTGGCGCGCGGGCCACAAATGACTTCACGTCAGAGTAGCAACAGCTTCAGATGTCCTCACCTAACAGTTGTTGAGCACTTGCTCTACCCTGGATTGCTCAGTTCCTTACATTACAACTTTCTCAAACAAACATGACTAGTGTCACTAGGCTCTACGTCAGTGATTGGACAGAAAGTCTGAGTGCTCTGCTGGATTCTCTGCAAGTGGCTCACTTATTCTCACACTTCGTTTATTTACATTTTTGAGACAAGTCTCACTTTATCACCCTTGATAGAGCGCTGTGGCATTGAAGCTCACAGCAACCTCAAACTCTTGCACTCAAGGGATTGATCCTCTTGCCTCAACCTCCCGAATAGCTGGGACTATAGGAGCATGCCACAATGCCCAGCTAGTATTCTCTTGCTTTAAAAGTTTGTAAACAATTTACTTTAGTCTAACAAAGCAGAGAAAGTGCAGTTCAGTTTTTATATAATAATTAAATGATACCTATTAAACACATATGTGTCAGGTATCAGGTACTATTCTAAGTGTTGAAATATATGATCTTGATCCTCACAACATTCCATTTGACACGTGGGGAAGGGTTCCCAGAAATGCCTAAGACTGCCAGCAGCTAAGAGGGAGAGGCAGAATTTGAACTCAGGCTGACTGGCTCCAGTGCTTGTGGGCCAAAATAGGATACTGCATTGCCATCTGCAAACTTGAAGACTCTGCCCTTCCTGAGCTGGACTGTGCTCTCAATACAGGCTAGCCAGCAGGGCATGGAGTAGTCTGTTCTCAGGAAGGACAAGCATATGAAAATAAATAATTGAGGTGAGCAGTTTTCTCTTCTGCTTTCTTTATTAAAGGCCTTGTAGTTGAGTGCCAATGTTTCCAGGGTGGATTATCCATTACTTGCCCCAGAATATATTAGAGATAAATGCAGGTGATAAGGAGTTGAAGTGAGCCATTTGTCCTCACTATTAAATCACTAACACTTGTGTCAGGCTTTTTCACACCTCTGGGCTGTCCTGTGTGCTGTCCTCCCCCTAGAGCACTCCCCAGCCACTCTTGCTTTGCTGGCTATTGGCCTTTCAGAGTCCATTCAGCACTTCCAAAAGGCCTTCCTCACGTCTCTGTGAAATAGGCTGTCTCTGTTATTTTCTATATTGGCACTCAGTTTTCTCCCATACTCTTAGGACAGTTTGAAATGATGTTTTTTGTTTTCTTATTCCTGTGTGCTATTTTTGTCTCTCTGCCTCACTAGACCGAGTTCTCAGAAAACAGGGACCATATCTGAACGTTGTTAGCTTCCCAGTGCTGCTCTAAGTCCTTCCATTTAGCATGTGTTCAACAAGTAAAAAGAAATATCAATTGGAGAAAGAATGATTCCTGATCTTAAAGAGGCACATTAACATGGGAACCAGTATTTCCCATATCTGCTATTAAGGCTATGTGCAAAATGCCAGGCCTTGAAAACAAGGTCTCTGGATAGGCTTTGTGTAGAATGTGTCCCCAGTTAAAAAACTTTTTCTTTATTATGGCAAAGTATACATGTTATGGTAAAATATTCATTGTATAAAATCTAGCTCTTTCACCATACTTGGGAGTACAATATAGTGGCATTAAATACATTCACAATGTTGTGCAGAATGTGACTTTTGAGCAGTGTTTTAAAGACTAGCAGTCTAAGGGAGATACATACGTCAGTCCTGTGAATTGGGTTTCCCTTCTGTGTCCTTACAGCCCTGGGCTCTAGCCATGTCCATCTATGGTGGACCACAGGCCACCCTCAAAGCAATCCTTAGCTTGCAACCCAGTATGATAAAGGGCAAGGGCTCCGCCCCAGTCCATGAAATTTATATGCCCTAGGAAACATCCGTAACCCTGGCTAACTCTGACCCAGAGCCCTGTGAATCACTAAAAGTGCTAATATTTCAGCTTCTAAACTTATCTCTGATGGCTTCTTATACAAAGAAGTGGCACCTAAATCCTTAATCTAGATTACAGGCATCCATTTGTCATTGAAAGCCTGGTGCCCCACATTCAGACAAAGAATTGCCTCTCAGCTTTATTTGTACACAATTCAGGGAACCTTCCAGAACTACAGGCCTTTAAGAGACAAGGCTGGAATTAGCCAGGCTTTCATCTTATATGCAAACCATATCATGTTGAGAGAAAACTTTTTTTTTTTTGGAGACAGAGTCTCACTTTATCACCCTCAGTGGAGTGCCGTGGTGCCACAGCTCACAGCAACCTCCAGCTCCTGGGCTTAGGTAATTCTCTTGTCTCATCCTCCCAAGTAGCTGAGACTACAGGTGCCCGCCACAACGCCCGGCTATGTTTTTGTTGCAGTTTGGCCAGGGCTGGGTTTGAACCTGCCACCCTCAGTATATGGGACCGGCACCCTACTCAATGAGCCATGGTGCTGCCTGAGAGAAAACTTTTTCCCTAGCTTTGGCTGAGCTGCTTTCTATAGCTGGTCCCAGATGGGCACTGGTATTTGGGCCTCTCACTCTGATCTGCTAGGCTCACTGATTCTACCTGCAGAGGCAAAGAGGCACCCTCACCCCCACCAACTATGCAGTAAGAATGATGACGCGAGGGGACCAAACGGTAGCCCAAATCTGAGGCCAAAAGGAGGGATGTGGGAGGTAGGGGAGTGACTGTTTCAGGGGTTAGAAAGTCTGAAAAGTTGAAAGCAGTCCAGAGAGCAGCAATCCCTGAGAACAGTGCTGGTTGCAGTGTCCCAGGGTGGTTGCAGCCCAAGTCAGGAGGCTGAGCGGTCTGGAGGCACCTTGTCTATTACCTGCTATGGACATAGGTGGTTATCCTGATACATAAGATTAATATACAGCATGTGTGCGTGTGTGTGAATGTATAAGTTTCTTCTCCATGCTGCTGCCTTTTTCTTCCTTCTCATCTCCTATTCATCGTATGTATATAATTCTTGTTCCTGGCTTCACTGAGTACTTTGTCTCACCCTTCCCCTGCTCCTCCTCTGCTATTGCTTTTTACCTGGCCAAGCTCTCATTTCCCAGCATTTGACACCTTGTTCCTTAGTCTGAAGCTTTTCTCATTTCTCCCCACCTCCCATATGTACACCTCTCTGTGGATGGGAATACATCCCTGATATCTTACAAGATATAATACTGTTGTCAAAACACTCATACTAATGATTGGAAAACATCATGAATTTGGGGCAGGGGTGGTCTCCAGTGCTTAGAACTGGTAAAAGTTGTCCTAAAAGTAGTAGCTAAATCATAGTTTAATAGGCTTTGATAGTTTCACCCAGTAACCTACCCTTTTCCTCTGTCATTATTTCTATGGGAAATATTCATACAAATTCATATAAACGAGGTTGATTTTTAAGCTACATCAAGTCAAAGATTATAGCTTTCATTGTTTCACATTTATTTCTGGGCCAATCATGGTGGTGGCTCATGTCTGTGCTCCTAGCACTCTGAGAGGCAGAGGCAGGAGGATCACTTGAGCTGAGGAGTTTGAGGACCAGCCTGAGTAAAAGTGAGATGCATCTCTGCTGAAAATAGAGAAATTAGCCAGGCGTGGTAGTATACACCTGTAGTCCCAGCTACTTGGGAGGCTGAGGCAAGAGGATTGCCTGAGCCTAAGAATTCGAGGTTGCTATATGATCCCACTCCAGCACTCTACCTAGGGTAACAGAATGAGACTATTGTCTTAATCTGCCCCTCCCCCCAAAACAAATTTACTTCTGAAATGCAAGTGGGAATTGCCTGTAATTTCTTTTATTTATTTATTTATATTTTTTATTTTATATTTATTTATATTTTTTATTTTTTGAGAGTCTTACTTTATTGCCCTTGATAGAGTACTGTGGTGTCATAGCTCATAGCAACCTCAAACTCTTGGGCTCAAGTGATTCTCTTGCTTCAGCCTCTCTAGTAGCTGGGACTACAGGCACCTATCACAGTGCCTGGCTATTTTTAGAGATAAGGTCTCACTCTGACTCAGGCTGGTCTCAAACACATGAGCTCAGGCAATCCACCTACCTTGGCCTCCCAGAGTGCTAGGATTACAGGCATGAGCCATGGCACCCGGCCTTGTAATTTCTTTTGAATCCTAGAGGGGTCCTCAAACTACTGCCCGTGGGCCACATGAGACGGTGTGATTGTCTTTGTTCCTGTTTTGTTGTTTATTTCAAAATAAGATATGTGCAGTGTGCATAGGAATTTGTTCATAGTTGTTTTTTTTTAAATTATAGTCTGGCCCTCCAACGGTCTCAGGGACAGTGAACTGGCCCACTGTTTAAAAAGTTTGAGGACCCGTGCAATAGGATCTGGAGGGTTAAAAAAAAAAAAATCAACTACAAATTATTATTATTTTTTTTTTGTAGAGACAGAGTCTCACTTTATCGCCCTTGGTAGAGTGCCATGGCATCACACGGCTCACAGCAACCTCCAACTCCTGGGCTTAGGTGATTCTCTTGCCTCAGCCT
The DNA here is from genome assembly GCA_963574355.1 of Loris lydekkerianus. Lineage (NCBI taxonomy): Eukaryota > Metazoa > Chordata > Mammalia > Primates > Lorisidae > Loris > Loris lydekkerianus. Next base: position 9,871 of record CAUYPK010138011.1, read on the forward strand.
CCCGAGCAGTTGGGACTACAGGCACCCACCACAACGCCCAGCTATTTTTTTTTGTTGCAGTTTGGCTGGGGCCAGGTTTGAACCCGCCACCCTTGGTATATGGGGCTGGCACCCTACCCACTGAGCCACAGGCGCTGCCCAAATTATTATTTTTTTTATGTAACTGCATGGAAAGAAATAGCTCTCTGGGTGCTGTAAGAAGTCTAGGGTTTTCAGAACTGACATAAGAGAAATTTTAATAAGCCTTGTATCTGTTTTTTTGTGTTATTGTATTTTCTTTAACTTCACTAGTAAAGTATTTGTACAGTTCTGGGTATAAATTTTTATTATAATTTCCTACAGAAGAGCTTCTGAAGAACATTTGAAAAAAAACAAAACAAAAATAAACAAAAATTTGGTAAGAATCATAAGCTTTAAGTGCTTTAAATAGCTGCCAAAATCATAAATCTAGGGTGAAATCTATCCTCACCAGGAGTGAAGTTAGTCATCCCTAAAAAAAGCAGACTTCTCTTCACCCCAATTGTTACTGCCATTGGGAACTTGATCTAACTGCTACTAGCTGCAATAGGACCAAGTAGCCAACTAGAATTAAATGCAAAAAGATTCTTTAAAAGTCTGGCATAAAGAATAGATTAAGAAAAAAAATAACAAAGAATGGGAAAAAAGAGAACTTGTTTGTGTTCGAGACTTCTCATGCAATATAACTACACAGGAATATTAATGTTCCCTGAAATAGAAAATCTAGGTATTTGCATTGGTTAAAAGAAGCAGCTTCAAATGCATTCCAAAAGACAGGAAAATACTATCTGTGGAAGCAGACAGTTGGGGCAGGCTGTTACATAAACTTGCAAATAGCAAAGGAATGAGCGTGGTATGTGGTGTCAGCCGCATTGGAGGGTGGGAATGGAGGATTAGCTAGCAACACTATTTCTGTATTTTGTCAAAAAGACAGGAGTTAGCCTAGGACAGTGTCTGCCATTCAGAGAAGCACTGACAATCTGAATACTAATGCTCCCAAGCATGAGGTAATTCTGGGGAGGAGAGGCTGAACAAAGTTGCCGTAGCCAAGCAGGCTCAATATAGTCCTTAAACAATTTCGGTATTTCCTAGAAATCAGTTGCATTTAGGAATAAAGCCTATGGTTTTTATAGTATGAAAACGAGAAGAATCTCACTCAAGGCATCATATAACTGTCACTGTCAGGTATTTTTAGATGAACTTTATTTAGTCAGGCTGCACGTTAGTTATCTTTGAGTTTACATTTTAATTCCACTAATGGTTAGCAGTGACATGACAATTATCTCAAACTGTTCCTTTGTCTGTAAAATGCAGGTAATGCCATTTACTTCATAAGGTATTAATAAGTGAAATAATGTAAGAAAAATACTGACAGTGTTCACTCTTTTTTGGATATAGACTGAATAGATGTGAGAACTGTTCCCATCCCTGCTTTGAAGATATGAGCATTGTAGTGAAATACTTCTCTTCCACTCATTTAACAAAAACAAACAAACAAAAATATCCAAAACAGGTTCTAAAGAAAGAAAATGAAGGCCAGGCCTGGTGGCTCACACCTATAATCCTAGCACTCTGGGAGGCTGAGGTAGGTGGTTTGCTTGAGCTCACAAGTTCGAGACCAGCCTGAACAAAAAGCAAGACCCCAATCTCTACTGAAAATAGAAAAACTGAGGCAAGAGTATCACTTGAGTCCAAGAGTTGGAGGTTGCTGTGAGCTATGATGACATGGCACTCTACCCAGGGTGACAGCTTGGGACTCTGTTGAAAGAAAGAAAGGGAGGGAGGGAGGGAAGGAAGGAGAAAGGAAGGAAGGCAAGGAAGGAGATAGGGAAAGGAAAGGAAGGGAGGGAAAGGAGGGAAAGGAAGGGAGGGAGGGAGGAAGAAAGGGAGGGGGAGAGAAGGAAAGAAAATAAAATAAAATTGATGACTCCATACTGAACCTCCGAGTCAAAGCATTCTATAATAGATATATTCCTACTTGACAATGTGAATGTTACTTTCTTTGCATTACTATTATTATTATTGCTTAATGCTTTGTTGCAGCAAT
>CAUYPK010138020.1:0-17925 GCA_963574355.1 Loris lydekkerianus
TTTTTTTTTTTTTTGAGACAGTCTCACTATGTCACCCTGGGTAGAGTTATGGTGTCATAACTCACAGCACCCTCAAACTCTTGGGCGTAAGCAATTCTCTTGCCTCAGCCTGGCTATTTTCTGTTGCAGTTGCCATTATTGTTTAGCAGGCCTGGACCAGGCTCGAACCTGCCAGCTTTGGTATATGTGGCTGGCACCGTAACCACTGTGCTATGAGCGCCGAGCCAAGATTATTTATTTAATTTGTAATAATTAAAAAGGAAAAAAATAGAATGAGTTTTTTCTAGTCTTTATACCTTGCACTTATGTGATGAGAATTTTTGCAAGTTTGTTATTTTACAACATTTCTCTAAAAAGATGAAGGAAAAGAAGAAACCTTTATGCACTCATACATGAAAAAGTAAATGTTTAATTGAATGGTTTCACTGAAAATAAAATTGGCTATAAAATTGAAAATGAGGTTGTTACATGTGGAGAGAAACAGTGACTATATATTTGGACTTCTGGGGGGTGGGGGATCACTTTTACTATCTAAACAAAAGGTGGAGCAGCCCCTATTTCTGCTTGAACTTTCAAAGAAGTTGAAGGGAAAAGTCTTCACAGAAGGAATAAAAACATTTTAGAGAAATTTGCAATTATTTTTTGATGTTATCTTGAGTAGAAAATAAATGAGTTTTTTTATACATCTCCAAACTCATGGACTGATGCCTGTCCCTGCAAAGTTCTTAAACTACCAGTGCCTGCTTGTTCATCTACTGGGGGCCTGGCAAAAGATGACACATTTTCTAGATTTTGCTAAAATTTTCCCAAAAGTAAGCATTCAGAAATGAGATTGGAAATGTTTTTCTGGTTTCTTTTTTCAGTCTGTGTATGTTTTACTTCTGATAACTTCAGTATGCTTACTTCTATTTGGTAAGGCAGATATGTGACAAACACATCTGTCCATGATTAGTTTCATTAAGCTGATACTCTGGCTAACATATCAGGTTATTAAGTATGAAATGTCTGATTTCCTTAAGTACTAAGTTTGATGGCTGCTAGCTCTGACATTCACATTGACACTTCACATGAAAGCTCTAACCCAGTTACAACCTAAGAATAGAGAAAAGGGGGAAAGGGAGGGGAGGGAGGGGGGAGGTGGGTAGAGGGAGGGAGATTGGTGGGATTACACCTGCGGTGCATCTTATAAGGGTATATGTGAAACTTGGTAAATGTGGAATGTAAGTGTCTTGGCATAGTAACTGAGAGAATGCCAGGAAGGCTATGTTAACCAGTGTGATGAAAGTGTGTCAAATGGTCTGTGAAGCTAGTGTATGATGCCCCATGATCATATCAATGTACACAGCTATGATTTAATTAAAAAAATAATAAAAATAAAAAAATTAATTGTAACGGTATATCCTCATTCTTTCAAAAGCATTTTTTGGCTTGTGATTATCTGTCAAAAATTTTTTAGAGAAATTTTTGTGAAACCATGGTTAAGTAAAAACTTCATGTTATTTTTTAATACGAGTTCCATCATGGGACCAATTCTGTGCAAACAGCTCAAAATATCAACAAAGTGTTTGGAAAGGATGTGGCTAATGAATGCACAGTACATGGATGGTTTGAAAAGTTACGTTTTGGTGATTTTCATCTTGAAAATGACCCATGTGAGTGGCCTGAGACCAAGGTGTATAATAATGAGCTAAAGCTGTAATGGAAGCAAATCCATCTCAATCTATATGTGAATTAGCAGCCAGTTTTACATTACTGTTCAACAATAGGACCTTTTGAAATAAATTGGCAAGGTGAAGAAGCTGTAACACATGAATTAAATGAGCATTAGAAGAGACATTGTCTCACAGCTTGCATTTCTTTGCTGCCAGAACATAAAGGTGAAACATTTCTACACTGTATTTTTACATGTGATGAAAAATGGATTCTTCTTGACAGTCATATTTGGCACAATAGTTGATTAAAGATGAAGTGCCAAAACACAGTCCAAAACCAAATATTCATCAAAAAAAACTAATGATGTCTGTTTGGGGGTCCAGCACTAGAAACCCACTACAGCTTCGTGAAATCTAGTCAGTCGATTACAGTGGATATCCACTGCAACCAACTAGACAACAAGATGAGGATGCTTGTGATTAAGCAGTCAAGACTGGGCAATAGAGACAGGTTGTTGCTCTTGTAAGACAACACTCAACCACACATCACACAAACACCACTGCTCACACTACAGAAGCTGGACTTGGAAACTCTCTGTCATCCACTAGTATTCAGCAGACTTTACACCAACTGACAGCCACTTCTTCCAGGTTTTGGACCACTTCTTGCAAGAAAAAATATTCAATTCCCAACAAGCTGTGGAAAACACCTCTTGCAATTTCATTGTCACTCACTCTCCAGGCTTCTTCACTGCTGACAGCAATAAGCTACTGTTACAACAGCAAAATAGTGTCCATAGTTTAGGTGTGTATGTTGATTAACTGTACTGCTTCCTGTTTGGGATATAACTTAACTTTTTTATTTGAAATCAGACATTTCAGATTTAATAAAATAATATTAAATCCTTTGATCTTAAAAGAAACTTTTAGTGAAAAGAAATGACTTTCTATAATCCCCAAATTTGAGGCCCAGAGAAACAGGCTACACCGAAGGAGTTCTCCATTTTTTTAAAAATATACAAACTATTACCTTCTCCTAAAGTTATAAAATAGGTAAATTTAGTTTCAACATAAAAGTTTCTGTACTTTGGGCAGCATCTGTGGCCCAAAGGAGTAAGGCACTGGCCCCATATGCTGGAGGTGGCCGGTTCAAGCCCAGCCATGACCAAAAACTGCAAAAAAAAAAAAAAAAAAGTTTCTGTATTTTGGCTTTAATATTATCAGCAATTTTAGCTGATAATTTTTATGACATAAGCTACTAGTATTATTTTTCCATAAATAGGTTTGAACTTTTCTTATTTATTCCTTCTACTTCATCCCAATTAATGGTCTTTGGTAAAGGGGTAAAAACAACAGCAGCCCAATAAGGAAAAAGGTAAGATTGCAAGAATATAACACACATAAAAAGAGGACTGAATAGTGCTAGCTTTCCACCCCCCAAAATATTATACATTGATTAATTATTTAAATACATTGGAAACAAGTAGAACATCTTTATAATTGAAGCAAAAAAAACCCACGTAGGCATTTCATATCAATTTTTACCACCTATATGAAAAAGATTTCTATTTTCATGATTAATAAACCACTGTATTTTTAATATTACTTCAACATTTCTAAGTCCAAACCTTTAGTCACTTAATGTCTTTTGTTCTTCTTCAAATAAATACATGTTTTATCATGTATAGAGAAGCAAATATAACATTCTATATGCACGTTAGACCATATGCATTATATGCATGTTAGAAATAATAAGTAATCACATATAAAAAGAAAAAATGTTGTATGGAAAGAAACAACTAAAGGGATAAATACAAGTTTAAGAAAAGAAAATGAAAATTTTAGAAATTCAATGGAATTTGTAGAACATACATGTGCCTTTTTCCTCTTGTGCTCACTAAAGTACTTCTTTGGCTTAACAGCCTGAGTTACGATGACTTTTGAAGAGACGGATTCTAATGAATTCCCATAAAATTGCTGAAAAAGATTATACTTTTGCACAGATCTAAGAACATGAGAATCTCTAGATTTTTCTGAAAAAGAAAAAACTTAAAATGTAACATTATTATATTTTTTCAATAGCATTCTCACTAGTTCTTCAAATCATCCCACCCACATACACAGTAACTAAATTACTGGAATAGTAATTTAATCTGATTGTTTTTGTCAAAAAGGCAATTTTAAATTAGGCTATTTCTTGTCTAATTCCTTATCTTATTTAAAGGCTGGAGGATAAAACACACTTTCATGGTCTATTTCCAAAGAAAATTATCAAGTTACTAGAAAAGAAAAAACACAGCTTCAGGGCATTATCTTTGTCATGTGCCCTGTGAATGAGATTGAAAAGAAGGTAGAGGCAAAGTCAAGAAGAAAACCATCTAAGTCAAGATATTCTGACTTCTTGTATCACTGGATAGAAAAAGAAAAATCCTTACTCTGGACCATAGCCACAGGTCAAGAGCTTGGCATCTGAAAAATGCTCTCACTATGGTAAAATCTAATGGCATAGGAAGTCTCAACAATCAAGGGATTATTTACTCCATTACCCCTCTTACAAGAAAAATATAATACTCAAAAGGAATAACTAAGCTGATGACTTTTCTATGTTTGTGTCCACATACATCAAACCAAACCATTTGGAAAGATGTTAATGGTTAATCTGAAGTGTCCCTTCACATTTTGCAGGATCTTGGCAGCTATTTATCGAAGCAGGCTACTAAGTCTTTCATACATGCTTATTATGCACACCCCTAGATTATTATGAAAGTAAGTTTTGACAGCTCTAAAAATGGTGGGAAGCAGCATAGGGGTAGTCAAAGGTGAGATGAAGACAAGGAATGAACTAGAAGACAAGATCCTTAACTCTATCTCTGTGAATATACTGTTAGTGGTATCAAAGGCCTCCATGCAGTCCAACCACCCCACAGACACAATGCTAATTGTTACATGAAGTCAACTGGGTGGCGTGAAAACAGTTAAAATTACTTGAAAGACTGTAGTCCCAATATATTTGACACTAAGGGATACACAGATTTCTCAAACTACAAACCATCTTTCCTTTAAACAGCTTCCAGCTCTTGTGGAGACAAATAGCATATTTGTGCATTTCCTCCTAAACATCTGCATGTCTACATACATATGTAAACAAAATGGGATTTTTCATTATTACCTTTCCTGGTGTACATCTAAACATCTTGTAGACTATTCTTATTCAAAAAAATTAATTTGTGGCTCATAAGATGATAGTTTTTCACTACAAAATAAAGGCAGAGAATGAAATTGATTTAAATTTATTTCACAAGAGTCACAGAGCTCACCATCAAATTGACACTTGGACCTGTCGTATTCATCACTAAGTGGTCTGTGCGAATGCCAATGCACAAGTTCATCAAATTCCTTTTGTTTAACCAGTGAAGTAATCATAGGATCATCTCTGTGAAACACAAAAAATGCATATTTTAAATTGCTTCCCTCCAAATATAATGCAGCACAGATTTTATTTTATAATAATATTTTTTTTAAATCATAGCTCCCCTTGCTCTTTATGCAATATGATGTGGATAGTACAATCCAAAGAATAGTTCCCTAAAGGCTTAAAAATCCCAAATCCATTCCATGCATCTAATAGCCCATTAACATCAACAAATACTCATTAATTTGAAATATGCAGCTGGAATAGTTCACTTTAAGATGAGAATATTTTTAAAAGGATTAAAAATATATGCATTTTTACCCAGTAGGTCAAAAAGCATTGACAATTTGATATTAAATTTATCATGTGTTACAAACACATATTTTATGTAACATACTCTAATATTCTGCATTCTAAATAATCTTTAATAATTAATCATCCTTTCCATACCCATAGATAAGTACACATATTTTGGCCCCATACCTCTTTAGAAAAGGCAAATCTTTCATAATGTCTCCAACAAACTTATCAACCACATCAGATGACACTGGAATAAAACCCAGATTAGGCATCTTTTCCTTGGAGCTACCTGTAAACAAAAAATAAAACAACGTCAAATATAAAACTTTCATATATGACAATTAAGAATTATTTTCTAAAACTTCACATTAAAAACATTTTATATTAATTTTATTTTAGTTTATTCAATTCCTGCCGTTCTTACAAAGCTTTTTCCCATATTAAAACATTTTGTAACACAGCAGAGTATAAAGAATTAGATGGCATTTATGTATATAGGTGGAAAGAAGGATGGACAGAGAGATGGATGAATAAACACATGGATGACAGATCATAGATCAAAACCACTTATGTTTGTTATTTTCAAATGTTTACTTCCTTTATTAGTTTCTCTTATGAGACAGGAATTTGAATATGTAAGTCTCAGAGAATACACATACACAAACATACTTTAATAAAAATGAAATAAAGAAGAAGTAGGGAAAAGTATAGATGATAATAAAAGTATTTGAGTGTGCCGTGTATCCCTGGGTGTAGGACACAGCTACAACTCTGACTTGAACCTTTCATGTGTAAATTATATAACTTAATGGTTTGTGCCCTCATATTAATCTGAAATAAAAACAATATGCTAAAAAGTAATAAAAATGTTTGATACCATTACAGTATTCTCTTGAGCCCCCCCCTTGACTTCATGCATATCACACACATGCATGCACACACACACAGAAGTTAGATAGACAGATTTTTTTTTAATCATATACACCATACATTTCAGAATGGATTAATGATGAGGTATTAGTTAATGTCTGGTGCGGGATTCCAGATAAAGTGCTCACTGCTGCTTTGTTTGAAGGAGGCAGAGAGCTCCTGTGGGCTCCCCTTTCATTTTTTGGTCCCTAGGATTCTCCTTCTATTGTTTCAAGTTTAGCGACATTAAATAGAGAGATATTTGGTGTCCCTTATGCAATGTTTCAAGTGTTTCCCACAAGGCAGTTTTTCTGCTGACCTATACTGCCATATGGAAATGGAAGTCATATATATCTAATTGTTCTTTTAAATTGGAGACAACATTAATTACAATCACAATACATATCTTCACAAAATGTAGACATAGCATACCATTCCAAAAATATAGTAATGAAGGAAATTTATTTTTATGATTTTAGAGACAAAGTGCCAGAATATTATTTGTACTTGAAGCATGGTATTAGTTAGTGATGCTTTCAAAATATTTTCAGAGGAACAATGATTTTCTTCCAAATTAATTTAGAAATATACTACCTTTGATTGGTGATGGATTCTTTACAAGAAAATTAAGTTTTGTCGTTCTCAGAGGAAATGGCTGTCCGACATCAAACTCTCTGACTAGGTTTGATACAGTATTCCAGAGATGTTCATAATCCTTTGTAATGACATTTCCTAAATTCAAATGTAGGCCTACATAACAATTAAAAACACTAAATATTAAAAAGTCATTCACATATACCCAGAAGTACACATTTTTGCCTAAATATATGGAACTCTGAAATACTTGTCAAATAATGGTATTTGTAGTAAATCCCATACCGGACCAAAGCAAAAACAGTCACTAGCACCAACTATGACATGTCAGATTTTAAAGTTTGTCTTGTTTTTCTATTTGGAAACCATGTATTAAAATTATAGCTATCTTAAATAAAAATAGCAAGGTGTGAATATTAGGTAATGTAAAAGGTTATGCCACTCATAACTTTATAATCAATAAAACTGAATAAAAACTTTGATTTTGGATAGATGAAACTATCTGTAGAGAATAACTACAACTGCAATGATTACATTATGAGGAAACTAAATCCTAGTGGTCCAAGAAGGTTCAATAAAGTTCAATTAATTACAGTTCTCTCAAAATGTGTTTTTTTTTGTCTTTGACTATTAACAAACATCAGAAAAGGTGTAACACAATAATGAAGAAAGTGTAGTGAAGGCTATGTTAACCAGTTTGTTGTAAGTATTTCAAATTGTATATAAAACCAGCACATTGTACCTCATAAATGCATTATTGTACACAGCTATGATTTAATTAAAAATATATAAATAAAGAAAAGGTGTACTAAAAAAAAATTAAAGGAAGAGAAACAAATTATATTTAACAGACATATGTCAGTCTTATATTTTGGCAAAAAAATTTAATTTCTTACATATCAAATAATAGTAAATGATTACATAAGTTGGAGTAAACATTATGAAGAAATAGTATGCATGCATTAAAATGAAAAATTCACCTATTAAAATTTACTGGAAATGCAAAACACACAAACTTTTTTTCCAAAAATACTTTTTGAATAATATTAAGTGAAAAGATATTTTAACTAACATTTTCTCTAGTTGCAACTAAATAAAAAGTATATACTTACATAAATAAAGATAAGGAAAATAATTGCTGTTGTACATTGGAAGTATAGGAAAATTATGTTGAAGTTCTGAACTCTTTATAATGTTCATCTCTAGATAAAAATAGAATGATTATAATATACTAAAGTAGTACCTTGCACATTTTCATTTTCATAGTAAAAAGCAATATTCTTCAATAAAGGCTCATCACTTAAGTCAGAAAGGTGAATTAAATTCAGATTCCAAAATTCAAACATATTTATATTATTTAAGATAAAATATTCACACCACTTTTCCTGAAAATTGAAAATAAAACAAGTTATTGGCAATTTTCATTTTACCAATAAACTATAAAATGACTTCATATGCCTCTATAATCCAAGTGAGAAGTAGTGGCTGGGGTTATTCCAATTCTGGTTAATGTATGCTCATTCAGGTTAGGTAAGGATAAATAATTTCTACTTAAAAAATTAAAGCATAAAATAAAATCACAATTAACCAAACAATGAATTCCTCATAGTCCTGAATTCCTTTATCATAAATGAAGGAAATCCATATTGACTCTTAAGACAATTTTTTTCTCACACTATGATCTACCAATAGAGTATGAAGGCTACAAAATACTTCTGCTTTCAAATGTGCCTCTGTTTCTTCACTTAGGTTTAATGCTTTCTAATTTTACTTTTAACTCAATAAAGCATTAAAAAAATAAGAGCTTTTAATCCCTAACAATAAAAAAAAGAGCTTTTGGTTGTTCATGAATCTAAAAGATGCCCAATTCTTTCAAATTCAAAGATTCCCATCCACCTGCACTGGTATGCACCTACAGGTTTGTGACAGAGAGGCTGTGTTACAGCTTAATGGAGGAACATTGTCTGCACTAACCACATTTAGGTCACAGCAGAGCACAACAGGGAGTGACACGACCAATACTTACATGACTAGGGTAGTGGTCATCTCATTTCTCCAAATCCACTGTTGTGAAAGCCAGAGAAATTTTTAACAATGAAAATGCCACTCATTTGTTTCTAGCCATGCAGTTATCTCTCACTATGCATCTGTCAACTTTCATCTCCATTCTCTTGACAGCACTTACAAAGTCCTAGCTGATTTGTATCTTACCCACCTCTTCAGATTCTGCACTCTCCCATATTTTTCCTGTTCCTGTTAAACTAAATCTCTTGTCTGTGCCATCCTCAGAATGATCCAGCATGCTATTCAATGTTCTAGAATGCCGTTTTATCCTCTCTCCATCCTGCTAACTCCCACTCATCTTTCAGATGTGGGTCACTTGAGGTTTTTTTTTTAAGTCATATTATAAATCATTATGGTTCTTCCTTCTCAGTAATTTTTAAAACTTAGTCATATGAAGGGGCTGGGTGGGATGGTTAAATATGCTTTAATTTTTCTCACTGTCCCCCAGTGATCAGGACAGTGCCTGTGCCCTAGTTAGATGTTTGTGGACTGGCTTCCCAATCAATGGGTTATAAAGCACTTTCCTTGAACATTTCAACAATATGTATCAAGATCCTTAAAAAAGGTCCATGCCAATCAGTCCACTAATCCTATTTCTGAATATTAAGCCCAAGTCAACAGCCCCATATTAAATGGAAAGACTCACATACAAAGAGAGAATAGAATTTATGATACAACAAAGTCTTCTTAATATTTCCTAATAGAGAGATGAGTAAGTAAACCATGACACTTCTGTTAAAAGACAATTAGTAGCCACAAAAAATGATTCTAACCAATGTTCCAAAAGAAATGAATGGAAAAATATGTGAAAAATACATATGTTTGTTGTTGACATATGTACGTTGACCACCCAAGAGACTAACAAACTGGTCAACATATAGAGGTAGTCAATATAAGAAACTAGGCAACTGTACTGATATGTACATGTGGTGCATTTCTGTCCATAAAAATTAGATCAACTTAAGGAGGTGGCCAGTTTAGGGAGGCCAGTTTATATATATATATTTTCACTGTTTATATATATATATATATATACATATATATACACTAACATACACACACAGGGAGTCCATGAAGTTCACATGCAATTTAAAATATAAACTAAATTGTTAAAAATGTAAACTAAATTTAAATTGTACACAAACTTTATGGACACCTTGTATATAGAAAGAGAGAGAGCGAGCCAATGGAAAAAAATAACAAACAACAGAAAAATCTGTATTAAAAATAAAGAGAATAAACTAAAATGTTAAAAGCTACCAGAGCATTGATTTGAGTAGTGAGACTCTGAAGATGTTTTTCTTTTCCTTTTTCTTTTTCTTTCTATTTTCCTAAAGTCTCCAAATTTTCTCTAGATATCCTCTATACTAGACAAAAGTAATAAACTATTACATTGATTTCTTTGATTCTTCTTAAGAGTAGAACACAATCTCCTATAATTGATGATAGAGAAACATCCTTAGCCAAGCGTGGTGGTGGCACCTGTAGTCCCAGCTACTTAAGAGGCTGAGGCAGGAGGAGCACCTGAGCCCTGGAGTTCAAGGTTGCAGTGAACTATGATTGAGCCGCTGCCCTCCACCCCAGGTGATAGAGCACAACTCTGTCTGTAAAAAATATTTAAAGAAAACTGATCTTGACAGAGAATTGAAGAAGGAAAATTAGTGAGACTTTGTCCTTAGTTAGATATATCTCAGGCTGCTTATTATTACTATCAAACATAGGCACTGAAATTAGGAAGCAATTGATTTAACCCATTAAACTTTTAAAGCCCACAAAGGGCCAGTATTGTTCCCCTATAAATCTAATTTGAAGGTTATTGTGGTTTTAATCTATCAAACAATCAAAACAAAAAAATAGAAAACAAATAAAGTATACATTTACCATTTTTAATAAAGGCTCTATGCCCTTAATCCAATCAGAAGTGATGAACCGAGTGCAAGCTCTCTGAGGAAGAGGTAGGTGGAGTAAAAAAACCACACTGAGACAATGCAGCTTACATAAATCTTCCATCTCCTGCAGGGTAAAGCAATTACTTTCCACCTAAACAAACAGGAGAGGTTAACCATAGAACAACAGGCTTTGAAACATTATTATGCAGCACCACAAAAGCCAGCAGCCACTCTTTAGTGTGCAGGAATTATTCTGTTCTTCATTCTACATTTTTGAGACAATATGTTTCTTTATACATAAACTCAACCATATTTATATTAATACAAATGTGCAAAAAAGGGAGTGGGAAGCTTCTAACTTAATAGCAGTTAACATAAAACATTTCTCAGTACTTTTAAGTAAGCCAAACTTTATGTGAGTTGATCAAGCAGCTAATGAAGTCATGATTTCACAGGACTCTGCCTTGATGGCACCACACATTAAATGCTCTATTCTGTCCAAGGCATCATATTTTAAAAGTAATATTGAAAGTTATAGGGTGAGGACATTAGGAAATAAATTTGAAAAACATGATCAGTGAGAACAAGGGTAAAATGTGGCTACATGTGACATCATGGGACAAGGATGTCATAACTGTCTTCAAATATTTGTAGGGTTGTCAATGAAGCAAGAGTGAGACTTCATCAGGGCATCTCCAGAGGACCAAATAGGGTCTAATGATTAGAAGTTCCAGAGAGGGTGGTGCCTGTGACTCAAGGAGTAGGGCACTGGCCCCATATACCGAAGGTGATGGGTTCAAACCTGACCCCAACCAAAAACTGCAAAAAAACCCCATAGAAGTTCCAGAGAGACAGTATTGTTAAGTGTAATTTTTGTGAGGATGATTTAAAATAATTTAGAAATGTAGAAATATTTCATTAAAAATATATTCAAGGAGATAATAGGAAAAACAAGTATAAAGAATGCCAGGTAAAAGATGACAAGCCATAAACAGCTTCTTTTGTGGAAGAAAGAGACAAATTTAATTTTTCTTCAAAAGCAATCTTTAGCCAAGAATCCCCTAGTATACTGATTATATACAGAATAGTATGTGTACACGTGTGTCTGAGTATTGTGTGTGTGTGGGTGTGTGCCCACCCATGAGCACATATATGCACAGAAGACTATTTAATAGAGAGAGAATCCAGACTGGCTAAGAGATTCTTGATGGACCCTATTACCCATATATTTTAGTAACTCTCGAGCTAGAATGACATCAAGATACCATGTAGGAATATTCTTCCAAAAGACATTTTGGTATTGTGGAATTTTCATGAGAGACTTAAATCCAATCCACTCTGCTACTTAACATCTTTGATTTGAGTAATATTACCTGGACTATTTGAACTTCAGTGTTCTCATATATGAAGTAAGAATAATATCTTTCCTGAAACACTGTTCTGAGGATTTAATGATACAATGCATAACAAGAGCCAAAAAACGTGGCACAGTAGACTCCCAGCAAGTGCTAAAATCCTGTTTTGTTTCTTTTACTTACAGGGGTCCTCAAACTTTTTAAACAGGGGGCCAGTTCACTGTCCCTCAGACCATTGGAGTTTAAAAAAAAAAACCATGAACAAATTCCTATGCACACTGCACATATCTTATTTTGAAGTAAAAAAACAAAAACAAAACGGGAACAAATACAATCACACCGCCTCATGTGGCCCACGGGCTGTAGTTTGAGGACCCTTGATAGGGACTAAGTGAAACATCTATACACTAAAACACTAAATCATGTGACAAAACAATAGCTGTTTTCTGATGGATATAAATTCTGGAGTTTCCCCCTTTTTTTGAAGTTCATATACAGAAATAAGGGGAAAACATGAAACACCAAAAGAAGGAAATGACAGGTGAAAAGTAGTAAGATTTCAGAAGTGGAGAGCAATGGCATTTCCCAGTAAAGTTATAATTATCACACCTGTTTGATGTCAGCCTTCTGAGCAGAGGAGGTTTTTCTGTTTTCTAAAACACAATGATACATTCTCAGAGATAATGAGCATGAAGTAACACAAAGGACACGTCGAATGTCACACCCTTCTGGCCAGACTTGCTTAAGTAGAGATACAGTCTCACAAGCCTGTCATAGAAAAAAATTATAGCATGTCATGGTATTTAGAAAAATATCTTCATTCATAAGTGATATTACTAGAATAAATCATACTGAAAACACAGATTGATAACACTATATACAGCTATAATTATTTCTGTTAAAATATTACAAACAAAAATTTTAAAAAGGAAAATAATATCAACAAATATTTCAATGAAACCATTAAAAATGTAAACATGTAAAGAACTCCTATAAATCAATAAAAAATGCCTAACCCTTCAACTAGACTATAATTCTAAATTAGACTTCATTATAGTAAAGAAGTACAAATATACCGTATATACTCGAGTATAAGCCGAGCTTTTTCGGCACAAAATTTGCGCCAAAAAACCCGAACTCGGCACAAATTTTATGCCAAAAAAACTCAGCTTATACTTGAGTATATACGGTAATTAAAATTTTTTTATGTTGAGCCTCTACAAGCAGGGTGCTACCATGTGGGAAGGCTGTAGATGAGAAACAGTCCACAGGGTCCTACTACATGCTGGCTCTGGCATAACTACTGAGTTTGGGCAGCTATTCTTTGGGTAAGTTGAGCTTCCCTCCCCCGGGAAAATCACTTTGTTATCAGGGGGCACTGTTTGAAAGAAAAGATATGCCACCTGCAAGACTGGCGAGAACTTTGAGATCCTAATCCTGAGTGCCGGTGAAGTGACCACACACTTCCTGGGGGCAAGTAGGTCAGGAGCACAGGTCTAGGTTTCCTCTAAACTGGAGAGTGGCTTCCGGCCCTTATTTTATACAACAAATGTAGTGTGTATTCTCTGTCTCCTACCATCACAGAACCACCTGGGGTCCAGGCAATACATTGCAAAATACATACATGTATACATATTTTCTCTCTCTCTCTCTCTCTTTTTTTTTTTTTTTTTTTTTTTGCTTCTTTTCTCAACTGTTTTCCTTAATTTTCTCTTTTTTTGTTGTTGCTATTGTCTTTGGTTTTGTTTGGGTACATTTTTATTATTTCATTTTTACTTTCAACACCAAGGGCTCCTTCCTTTTGGTTATGGTTATTCAACCCCTTTTATTCTTTATTTTTTTTTAATTTTTCTCCTTGGGTAGACATTTTTCTACTTTTATCATCTTATTCACATAAATTTCTCATACAACTAAAAGATATCTCTTTTTTCTCCTCCAGTTTATATGATTGTATTTTTAATTTTCTTTATCTATTTTTATTACTTTTTTCTTTCCTCTGAGGGCTGAGGAATCACAGCATTGGTCTGGATGGGGAGGAGGGTCATGGCATTGGTCTGGCTCCAGGAGGCCATAAGCTCATGAACTAGTGCATCCTTCTAGCTTTGTCCCTTGGAAAGATGGTATTGGTAGGTACCCACTGTGACAAATATATAGTGAAATACGGCTACTTTTTTCTATATTTGGCACAGAGAGGTGTCTTGTTTTTGTCCAGGCTGGTAAAGGATCCTGACCTGAGGGACACACCCAACCCGGCACCTTAAAGTCCTGGAGTTATGGGTGTGATTCAAAGTACCCTGCTGAACACCACCATTTCTCCTATCTCTTTTTTATTCTGTCTCTGTTTTTCTTCTCTCCTTTTCTTCAATTCCATCCTTTCACTTACCCCCTTCCTTTTTGTTTTCTGTATCTTTTTCTTTCCTTTCTAACTTCCTGCCCTTTACCTTTTTCTTCCCTTTGGCCTTATGCATAAGGTCACTTTAACACCTAAGCTCAGACACAAGGTAATTTAAAGTGAAGAAAACAATGAGACAAATAAGTAGGAAAAGTAGATGAACAAGGAGAAAACACACCTGAGGAGGAATTAGCAAAAGCAATCTGGCAACATGAAAACCCAGAACAGATCTAACCCTCCTAGGGATCCTGAGGTAGCCACTATCAGGGCCCAGGACTGGCCAGGTCTTGGGCACAGCTTAACTAGGTTCCAGACATGGACTGCTAAGCTACCTTGCTCACAAACAATTTCTCTTAGGTGCCTGAGGGCTATCTACTTCCGCAGGAGGGAGAGAGAGAGAGTCTTAGAGAGAGTAAAGCAGTCTTCTTAGAAAGATAGATCTCAGTCTTTAACAGAGCTTAGTGATCTTCAGCAGAGAGATGCCAGGATGGGGTTCTGCAAGCAGGACAAGAGACAGAGTCAGAGTAAGCATGTCCCTAATAGAATGTGCATGATCCTGACTGCCTTCTCCTCCAGCCTAATATAAAACTGATCTCATGCCTCTCAACACCACAGGTGTAGAGACTGCCAATTCACCAATGCTCTCATCTCACAAGCTCTCATGCTTGTTAGGAGAGCTAAATCCCTCTCTCCATGCCCTTTTCACCAAGGTGTTCCTTTGAGCTATGCATGTATTTCTTATAAGGCTTATATAGGCTATATGGGCTTCTAAAAGCCACTGCATAGAATTTCACCTAAAAGTATTTAATGCACATAACAGAAAGGGAATTTAAAATATGGATGGAAAATTCAATCAAGGGAATTGACAAGAAAGTGGAAAAACAGAACCAAAAAAATGGATAAAAGATATGAAGAATACAGAAAGGATATAGCAGCACTTAAGGAACTGAAGGAGTCAATCGAGGAACTTAAAGATGCAGTAGAAAGTATCAGTAACAGATTAGACCATGGAGAAGAAAGAATCTCAGAATTTGAGGATAAATTTCTTGAACAAACCCAGATAATTAAAGAGGCAGAAAAGAAGTGAGAGAAAGCAGACTGTTTGGTCATAGAATTATAGGACTTCATAAAACATTCAAACATACAAATTATAGGAAACCCTCAAGGAGAAGAAGAATGTCCTTAAGGATGTTAAGAAGACGTACAAGAGAATATCACAAATGAAAATATTCCAAGTTTCACTAAAGATTTCAACACACTCACTTTAATGGGATTTCAAACCCCATGTTGTCTCAACAGAAATAGAGCATCTCTAAGACTTATTATAATGAACCTTCCCAAAGTTAAGACAAAAGAGAAAATTTTTCAAGTAGCGTAGGAGTAAGCGTCAATTTATTATAGGGGCCAGATACATCAGGGTAGCAGTGGATTTTTCAGCTAAACATTTCCAAGCCAAAGAGAATAGTCATCTACCTTTAATCTTCTTCTTTTTCTTTCTTTTTTCTTTTTCTTTTTCTTTTTTTTTTTTTTTAGACAGAGTTTCACTATGTTGCCCTCGGTAGAGGGCCATGGTGTCATAGCTCACAGCAACCTCAAACTCTTGGGCTTAAGTGATTCTATTGCCTCAGCCTCCCAAGTAGCTGGGACTACAGATGCCTGCCACAACACCCAGCTATAACCTTCTTAAACAAAATCATTTTCAGCCCAGAATTCTGTATCTTGCTAAGCTAACCCTCAAAATTAATGGAGAAATCTAATCTTTTACTGACATACAAACATTGAGGAAATCTGCCACAACAAGATCAGCTCTAAAGGAAGTAAACTTATTCTCCACACTGACCATCACAATGGACCACCAGCAAAGTAAATACCCAGAAACTAAAAAGCAAACCTAGCTTCCACAATCATGCAAAGAATAAAATGAACCAATGGAATTTTACAAAATAAGATAAATAGAGCTCTACCACACTTATCGATTCTCTCAATTAATATAAATGGCTTTAATTCCCCACAGACGAGGCACAGGCTGGCCAATTGAAATAAAAAGTACAAGCCATCTATATGATATCTCCGAGAAACATCAAAGGACTAAACAAGACTCAAGGTAAAGGGATAAAAAATAGTTTTTCAGGCAAAAGGAAACCAGAAGAAAGGAGGGGTCAAAATCTTATTTTCAAATACAAGCAAATTTAAAGCAGCTAAAGTTAAGAAACACAAAGTTGGTCACTTCATACCAGTCAAGGGAGCAACACAAAAACAGGACATTTCAACTCTAAATATTTATGCACCCAACTTAAATACTCTCAGATTTATGAAACAGACCTTAAATATTCTTTTTTTTTTTTTTTTTTTTTTTGAGACAAGAGCCTCAAGCTATTGTCCTGGGTAGAGTGTCATGGCATCTTAGCTCACAGCAACCTCAAACTCCTGGGCTTAAGCAATTCTCTTGCCTCAGCCTCCCAAGTAGTTGGGACTACAGGTGCCCACAACAATGCCCAGCTACTTTTTGGTTGTAGTTGTCATTATTGTCTGGCAGCCCCAGGCTGGATTTGAACCTGCCAGCTCTGGTGTATGTGTTTGGCGCCTTAGCTGCTTGAGCTACAAGCGCCACACAGACTTTAAATATTCTAAGCAATATGATATTCCATCACATCACAAACCCCTCTGACAGAACTGGTCAGATCTTCTAAATAGAAACTAAAACAAATATACAAGGGACTTAAATCCAGCCCTAGAACAAATAGGCTTAATAGATGTATACAGAACACACCATCCCAAAGCTAAGTAATATATGTTCTTCTCATCATCCCATGCAACATACTCCAAAATAGATCACATCTTAGGACACAAATCAAACCTCAATAAAATTAAAAGAATTGAAATTATACTGTGCATCTTCTCAGACCACAAAGCAATAAAGGTTGAACTAAACTACAACAAAAATTTTGATCCCGACACAAAGGTATGCAAATTAAACAACTGTATGTTGAATTACAGTTGGGTCAAGGAAGAGATAAAGAAGGAAATTATTAAATTCTTTGAACATAACAACATGAACCTATAAGCTACCAAATCTATGGGATACTGTAAAAGCAGTATATCTCATTAGAGGAAAATATATCTCATTAGATGCCGACATCCAGAAAACAGAAAGAGAACACACCAACAACCTAATGAATCACGTTAATGAAATGGAAAAGGAAGAGCAATCTAATCCCAAACCCACCAGAAAGAAAGAACCAAAATTAAATCAGAAATAAATGAAATTGAAAACAAAAGAATCATTCAGAAAATTAATTAAACAAAAAGTTGGTTCTTCAAAAAAAATAAAATTGATAAATTTTTAGACAAATTAACT